>BDJD01002644.1:58519-83062 GCA_002564525.1 Rosa multiflora | reverse complement strand
GACCAAACAAAGATACCATTAAGGTTTTGTTCACTCTTGAGCCTATGGCAGGCAGTGAAGAACCCATTTTCAGGGGACAATCCACCACTCCCATCGGTGCTAAAGCTCGCCAAGACCTTCCCGCCATTGTAATTTGAGCTTTGCTTCTTGAAATAATTGATGAACTGAGACACAGTGGTGCTCTGATCATATGCATAGAACTGGAAATTCACGTAGTCTATCAACTGCCCGTAGTTCTTCCACAAGGCTAAGTAGTGGCTCTGAACGTCATCGTCATCAAAAGGAGCAATGGAAGCAAACTTGATGACTCCTTTGTCCTTGAGGGTTTTTATAAGCCTTCCGATGCACTCGGAAAAGGTGTTGGGGTCAGATTTAAAGTGCTCGTAATCAATATCAATCCCATCTAGATTGTACTGCTGGATGATACTTGTGAGTGAAGAAACAGCATTAGAAACCCATGAATCAACTGAGGAAGGGTTGAAGTAACAAGAGCCACTATTGACACTGTCCCCTCCTAAGCTTAAGCCAACTTTCACATTTGAATGGTCATTTTTAATGGCGGAAACTTGAGAGGCGCCGAGGTTGTCAGTGTCCCAAAAGACGTTGAAATTTCCATTTGTGGGTGAAGAACCAGAAGTGTCATAGTCGATGGCAAAGGAGAGAAGGAAGTGGAACTCAACATTTGGGTTAATGGGGACATCAGAAAACTTGACATTGTTGAATTCAGCTCCTATATATTCTCGGAAGATATCTGAGTTTTCTGGAGCTGCTTGGATCGATGTGTGGGATATGATGAGGGCTTGAATGAACACAAGGGTGATGATAAGCTTAAGCTTTGGAAGTGCCATTGCTGCTGAGTTTACTATATTTGTGTGGCTTAGTAGATATGTGTGAAGTGAACATTGTAAGCTGCTCTACTTATAGTGTAAAGTGCGAAGGGTAGTCGATGTGAATATGCATATCTGTGGAGTAACCTAATTGATCTGGTTGTGTGCAAAGCAGTAGTTGTACGTTGTGTTCATGTAGATCTTTGTCCTTGGCGGAGTAGCAGATGACAAAATAGTAGTCTCTTCTATAATGTAGTTTTCAGTGTCATACTATTGTACCTCTATTTTTCTTTGGTCACACTTGTATTATGCAGATCATAATTGAAAAAGGGCTGAAATCTAGTCTGATTTTTTTTTTTTTTGGAAATAACCTAGTCAGAAGTTAGAACTAAACAAATACTGAAAAGAAATTTGGGCTTTTAGATTCATAGTTCTCTCAATCCAACTACAGAAGTTACACTAACTTGGTCCACAACTTTTGCTAATGCGGTGATATTTGGATAGTTAAATATTTTAATAATCGATTATGTTCTCAACAATCAGAGTGGCGCAGCGGAAGCGTGGTGGGCCCATAACCCACAGGTCCCAGGATCGAAACCTGGCTCTGATAGAGAGTAGCTTCTCTTCCCACTCATTATCTTTTTAGCTCAATGAAGTTGCAGAGCTCCTTTTTACACATGCCCTTCTGCAAAGTTTATGGGAGGAGAATAAAGTGGTATGCAATGCAGTTCCCCTCTTTTTCTTTTTCTCTTTTCTTTGTTAGAAAACTATTTTGCATGTTAGAATCTAACTTAATGTGTTTAAAATGATTTTTGATTTTGCCCTTCTATATTGTATACTTAAACATGTTTCTCTCTTTACTGAAATTGAACTCGGGCTGTGTGAGTGTGACCACATAATTACTAGGTAACATGGACATAATGATGGGAATTTTGCTGTGATGTACAAAAGCATAGGCTAAGATAAAATCATGGGACCTCATCTTTTTTATCTTAGAAGCAATAATATTAGAGCTGACCCACTATTTTTCCTTTCATGTTTTGTTGCATTTTATATCATCAATAGTGTGTGGTACGTATTAAACATGTCATATCACCTCCTTTAACAGATGGACCAAATGGTATATATGCATATGAATGTGTCAGTTATTAGCATATGATCCTTTTCTAGGCTTAATTACTGAAAGTTGGTGCATGCATTTGAAACTAGGGTACTGTATATTTCACTATTTCTAGACTATCATTTTGGGAACTTTGGCAAGAAAATTTTGTGATTTTTGTCAAACTTTTGTGAAGAAAAAGAAGAAGAAAATCTTGTTAACTAGGTTGTACACTATTTTAGAATCACGACAGTTTTATTTTCAATTTAACATCATCATAAAGAATCGAAAGAGGTCAACTTGATTTTATAATTCAACAAGCACTACCAAATGACACACCCCTATAGAGTCGTCCTTTAGGCCTTTCAGAGAACATATTATAACCAAATAGAAAACTCCACAATCCATAGTACACCTACCTTTTAGAAAAGAGAAAAATGCATCATCAGTGCCTCAACTCTTGTGCACCGGCCAAGTTGATACTCATACTCTTAGTGCTACCAAAGTGATACCTGAACCCATATTTTGCTATCGATGAGATACTTCCGTCAGATTTTGCTGACGGCTCCGTTAGATGTATGATGTAGCAAGCATGTGGGCCCCAAAAATGTAATGAATTGACTTAAATGACCCCAATTTTTTTTTTTTTACAATTTTCTCTCTCCTCTTCTTCTTCTTCCTCGTCTTCTTCCTTTGTTCAATTGTTGCTGCGGTCTCAATCTTCCCCGAAAGAAAATTCAGACTGCCCCCAAAATCAATAAACAAGCAAAATCTGACAGAAGTATCTCATCGATAGCGAAATATGGGTTCAGGTATCACATTGGTAGCACTAAGAGTCTGGGTATCAACTTAGCCGGTGCACAAGAGTTGAGGCACTGATGGTGCATTTTTCTTTTTAGGTAATTCATGCACCATTATTCTAACAAAACCTAAGTACTTAGAAGGTGTTTAAATAAATATTTCAACCGAGCACCAGATTTTGCAACCCAAATTAAAATTAAAAATTACTAGTAGTCATAGAGCGGTCATGATAAAATAAGTTTATATTAATACTACGTACATTGTTCCACTAATGTAAACACAATTAAAATACAACAATATATATGTAAAATAAATTTAAAATATCGCACAATTAATTCATAAGTTATGGAATTATTGGACCTAAAGGTTCATATATGTAGACAACTAATTTTTGAATTTGGAGAATTTACTCTGAGCAAAAATTAATTGGCCGGTTTACTTTCTCTTCATGTACTGTGTTTTCAATTCTCTAATCTTAACCATACCATCTGCAATTGATAGGTGAAAGTGCTATAGTTTGAGACACTTCTATTCCTTTAGCCTTTTAGCGCTTTAGGGCTTCATCGACACCATAAACTTTTTCATGCATCAGTTGATTACACATATTTCACTTTTTAATTTATGGTAATAATTTCATCGAGCTAAGTTTTTTTTTTTCCGTCCCCCCATTGCAACCAACATTATTTGCTTCATACATTATTGCTGATGGACGCTGAACTTTTTGATAAAAGAACATATTCATATAATTTAATCGCTTACGAAATTTCATTTTTCATAATTTTGTTTTTTCTCCTTATTCATCATAAAGACGTAAGATATGCGATATTAAAATAATCACCCCAAAACATCAAACATGTGGGACTAGGTAGCATTATTCGGGACTCAAAGTACCATGACCTGCAAACCTGCAAGTCAATGCAACAGTTTCCTCAACACCTTTACTCCTCGACTGGTTGTGGTTGAAGTAGGGGAGGCAATGGGGCATGATTTTCCTTTGGAATAGTGGAAAGAATCAAAATCAAAGTAGTAAACGTGTCAGTGGAGAGTGAGAGCAGTAAAGCCCACGCAGCATAGAGATGGAGATGGAGATGGAGTGCGACCCAAGTAAACAGTCCCACTAACCTATCTACCTTGATAGTCTGTAACAGTGGCTGTGCAGTAGAGCAAAGCAAATTAGAAAAAGAAAGGAAGAAGAAGAAGAAGAAGACTGAGGATGGGGGCAATCCAATAGGGTTAAGCTCACATGGGGTAGCGTGCAGGTCCGAGATGAATGACATCTGCCTTACTTTGTTTTGTTTATTAGTGTGAGATTTGTTGAGCAATCCATTCATTCATTTTAGGTGAAGAAGTTAACACGTGATTTGGATACAAAGCATAGCTGGCTAAAGAGAGAACGTGAAAGTACACCGGATTTGGTTGACGATCCATTTTGAGATTACAGCAGCTATAGATCTGTTAATACCTTCACTTCCATTAATTAGTTGACCAACTCCATGCCATTCTTATAGTCGGATAGTGCCAGCACTAGCATATTATAATAAGCAGTTGATTTACATTCACGTAACGCTAGATTAATGTATTTTAAAATTAAATAAATAAATGAATCCTTAACTTTAAGGGAAAAAAAAAAGTATATCGAGCAATTTTAGTAATAACGTTCACTAAAATGTCTACAACCGATAGTTTTTTTTTATGTAGGCATGCGTGAACAATTGTTATCAAATCAGGCTTGCGACTCAACTATTTACAGGATTCACTCATGCTAATGATTGACGGTTCATCAACATTTGATTCGCATTTGTACATGACTCATTAAGTTGTTTGGTTAATGTTGTTGTTCTTCATAGTAAAAATCTAAGTCAATCTATATATGAACAGCAAAAATGCATTGTAACATTGGCTAATTTAAGTACAAGCTTTTCCAATTCTGTTTTTGTTATTAGTGAACCTGTTGACGGTTTTTAATCCGCAAATGTTAAAAAGTGTATGTGTTTATTAAAAATAATAATAATAATTGTTTGTGTATGTCTTACTTTCGTGAAAAATAAAACTATAGATTCATAGATTTGAGATTTCTTAGAAAAATAAATAAAAAATAGTATCAACATGGAAAATACAACAAGAGAATCTGTATAGGTTCTGTATTAATAACTTGTACATGCATTAAAAAAGAAATAAAATCCCTCATAATTCCAAAGTGGCATTCTAGCTAGTACAATATTCCATGAAAGGAATGAATAATCACTACTGCACCAACCAATGGTCACCCTTTGGGTGACAACCCTATTATCCTACTACAAACAATGATCCAATTAAGTTCATATACTTTCTCTACTTAGAAAATGAAGCTTTAAACATACATATAGTACATTATGGGAAACGAAATTAATTAGAAATGGAATGTTTTTAATTATAATTTTGACATCACAACTTGTGTTCACAAGGCAATGTGTAATTAGGCACCAACACCATGTGCCTATCTCAACATCACTCTTTATCACGTGGGGCAACTTTGCCACCACATATCAACCCACTCTTGTCTTCCCCTTTTCTCCATCTGTCCATCATCCTCGCCATTTTTTTTACTTTTCCCACCTTGCCCCTCTGTTTTGACGTTTTAACCAACTCGCCCCACTTCGCTAGTCACTGTCTTGGTGACTAGTGGAGCTGCTGCTTCTTCTTCTTCTTCTTCTTGTGATTCAGGATCTCACCTTTAAACAAATCCACGAATTGCTTAATGTATTGTTGAATTGAACTATTGGTAAAGGAATTGACAAAAAAAAATTGAGGCTTTTGGTATGCACTTTTGTCCACATTAATAAAGTCCAGAATCATAATTTGGTTTCCAAATATTTTGTTATTTTTATGCGAAATACATATATTTTCTTTTATTGATATTGAAGAAAAAAGTAGTAGAATTGATACTTAAAATATAAAGGGCAGATATTTTTACCTTATGTTTTAACTACTAATCTTTGTATAAGAGTAAATGGGAAAGGGGCACTTGAGAACTAACTTCCGATACAAAAGTAAAATAGCATGGGGAGTGAAATTCACACTTCCCATTTTACAATTCACACTCATCATTTCCTTTGAACATATAAATGGTTATAAATTTTAATTGATGCTTTAAAATTTGAACATATAAGTCATCCAATTGTTTATTTAAACTTTTTTATCATGTCTTTATTTGAAAAATGCCCCCCCCCCCACACACACACACATCAAAAGCTTGTTTACCCGAATACATGTTTGGCAAAAATACAATTATGTGGCAAAATAGGAAAAATACTATAAAGTTTATCATCTTTCTCATTTATTTTGTTAACTTCAATAAAGTTTCATGTATCAAACTTTAAATTTTTTATTTAAAAAAAATGTAAATTCATCTAAATCAGATTGAACTTCCACATTTTTACCAAATTACTTATTAATCAAGTCACCACCACCAATCTCCGATGTCTCCATAAAGCTGGGAGCAACTTTCTATAGGAATTTACACTTTCCAAAATTTTAAAAATCAAGTTCAAACTTTCTTTCCCTTTCTGTGTCTTCTCTTGTTGGGAAGCACAGCAAACCCAAACAAATTATGTAGAGAGTAGAGACCTCGTGACAAATATTTGAATGGCCCAAATTTTTTAATTCATTCAGTGGACCCCACCTCAGGTCCTTACCCAAAAAACCCATTCTTCCTTTCCCTATTTAAATGCACGCATTAATTGAAAAATAGATGATACTTATATCAAGACTCAAGTAGAAAACAGGTTTAATAAATAAATAGGAGGAGGAGGGGCATTTCCGTAATACCTGGTAGAGCCAGGGCCATAAATTCAAACGTTTCAAAATATTTTGAATAAGAAAAGAGATCAAAGTCGGGTGAGCCCTCTTTGTCGATTTTATAACGGTCGGAAATTACTATCCTCATCTCTCTCTCTCTCCCAGCAAGAACAAACGGATCTTTCTGTCTGACGGCGTCAAACTGCCGTCAGAAAAGAGATCAAAGTCGGGTGAGCCCTCTTTGTCGATTTTATAACGGTCGGAAATTACTATCCTCATCTCTCTCTCTCTCTCCCAGCAAGAACAAACGGATCTTTCTGTCTGACGGCGTCAAACTGCCGTCCCCTTTACAAATTCAAACGCTCCGTAACGTAACGTCTCTCTCAGAATTGTTCCAATATAAATATCAGTATTAATTAAACTAATTAATTTAATCTCATTTTTCCGCTCTTAAATCCAAATCCAAACCCCCCATAGTCCTCTTCTTGTTTCTCACACCTCGCTCTCTCTCTCTCTCAGCTCCTTCTCTGTGATTAAAATAAAGCCATTTTCCATTCACACTCAGACACAGTGCTCAGTCTCTTCTTCTCTTTCTCTCTCTAGAAATCGCAATCGGCGACATTGCTTCAAGAATCTCTCACACATCGCAATCGTGCCAGCAGGCAGGCCGGCCGGCCCTCCGATTTGATCGCAGTAAGTTTCATTTTTTATTTTTTACTTCTTCTTCTTCTTCTTCTTCGTTTTTGATTCTCTACATTTCGGTTTCGATCGCTGCGTTCTTCTCTTTCTCTCTCTAGAAATCGCAATCGGCGACATTGCTTCAAGAATCTCTCACACATCGCAATCGTGCCAGCAGGCCGGCCGGCCCTCCGATTTGATCGCAGTAAGTTTCATTTTTTATTTTTTACTTCTTCTTCTTCTTCTTCTTCTTCTTCTTCGTTTTTGATTCTCTACATTTCGGTTTCGATCGCTGCGCCATCTGTGAATCTCTGTAGAGTTTTGTTTCTGTGTTTTGGTTTTACAGTGCGTGTGTGAATTCGTAGTTGCATTGTGATCGTTTGCTTTGGTTTGAATCAGAGCTGCGTTGACTGATTCAAATTTGCGGTTAGGGATTCCGGGAGGTATGGAGTCGCAGCAGAGAAGAGGAGGAGGAGGAGGAGGATTGGTGTCGCTGTCGCCGTCGCAGACGCCGCGGTCGAGCGACAAGTCGGCGAGAGATCTGCGATCGGCGGATTCGAATTCGACGAACAGGCATGAGAAAGAGAAGGGCGTCAATGTGCAGGTTCTTGTGCGCTGCAGGTGAGTCAGGAGTCCGAGTTGATTGAGTCCGAGTTGTTTGAGTCCGACGAGAGATCTGCGATCGGCGGATTCGAATTCGACGAACAGGCATGAGAAAGAGAAGGGCGTCAATGTGCAGGTTCTTGTGCGGTGCAGGTGAGTCAGGAGTCCGAGTTGATTGAGTCGTTGTTTTGGAGGAGTCATGAATTGAGTGAGGTGTGTATTGTTGTTTGTTGGAGTTATGAGCTCATGAGTTGAATTTGCAATTTTGTGCAGGCCTCTGAGTGAAGATGAAAGTAGGGTACATACGCCGGTTGTGATTTCTTGCAATGAGAATAGAAGGGAGGTGGCTGCAGTTCAGAGTATTGCTAACAAGCAGATTGATAGAACCTTTGCCTTCGATAAGGTTCGTGTGTTAGAAATTAACAAGAGTGAAACTGCTTGGTATGAATTAGTGTTGCTCTAGGGTCTCTCTTGGCTTATGAGAACAATGGGTTTTTGTGTTGTTCCTAAAGATACAGGATTTAAGCTCTTGTAAAAAAGATGCAAAATTTAAATTCCGGTAATGCTACTTTTCGTTTCTATTTTTGCCATGGGAAATGACAAGAGAATTGGATAATGTTGGTTAGGTTTTTGGTCCAGCGTCAGAACAGAAGGAATTGTATGATCAGGCTGTGTCTCCTATTGTGAACGAAGTACTTGAGGGGTATAACTGCACTATCTTTGCGTATGGTCAGACAGGGACGGGAAAGACGTACACAATGGAAGGAGGAGCAAGAAAGAAGGTTCCGTGTTTTTGACTTTTATTAGGCATTAAACTATATGTTCTGCTCTGAATTTTTTTCTGCATCACCTGCTGATCGAGTTTTGTGAATTTGTAGAATGGGGAGTTTCCAAGTGATGCTGGTGTTATCCCAAGAGCTGTGAAACAAATTTTTGACATATTAGAAGCTCAGGTTGCTGAGTATAGCATGAAAGTCACTTTTTTAGAGCTGTATAATGAGGAGATAACTGATCTGTTGGCTTTAGAGGAGAGCACAAAGTTTATAGATGACAAAACTAAGAAACCGATAGCTCTCATGGAAGATGGAAAAGGCGGTGTTTTTGTGAGAGGCTTGGAAGAAGAGATAGTGTGCACAGCAAATGAAATTTATAAAATCTTGGAGAAAGGATCTGCAAAAAGGCGTACAGCTGAGACTCTTCTCAACAAGCAAAGTAGTCGTTCACACTCTATATTTTCAATCACAATCCACATCAAGGAATGTACTCCAGAGGGTGAAGAAATGATCAAGTGTGGGAAGCTGAATCTTGTTGACCTTGCTGGTTCAGAGAACATTTCTCGCTCTGGTGCAAGAGATGTAAGGCTTAGAAACAGTGTATTATAAACCTTGCAGTGCATTAGGAATTTAGGATAAAGCAAAGGAAAAAGAATATGCAAGGCTTGTATGATTGTCAGATAGGGTAAGAAGTTTCATCTAATTGAAAGAACTTTCCACTTGCAGGGCAGAGCAAGGGAAGCTGGAGAGATAAATAAAAGCTTGCTTACTCTTGGTCGTGTCATAAATGCTCTAGTTGAGCACTCTGGTCATATTCCATATAGGTACTATTTTTATATTTTCAACAACTGCCTCAGGTTTTGACTGTATTTGCAAGCCCCAGAAAGTAGGTTAATTACTATGACATTGTTAAATATCAGGGATAGTAAACTAACAAGATTATTGAGGGACTCCTTAGGAGGGAAAACCAAGACATGCATAATAGCTACCATATCACCCTCCATCCATTGTTTGGAAGAAACACTCAGCACCTTGGACTATGCACACCGTGCCAAGAATATAAAGAATAAACCAGAGGTCAGAAGGCAACTCTCCTGTTCTCACAAATTGTAAAGTTGGATTGTCTATTGTTGTTGTCTTTCTAATGCTTTCTTGTTGCTTATTGTTATAGGTTAATCAAAAGATGATGAAATCAGCTTTGATCAAGGATTTATATACTGAAATTGATCGTCTCAAGCAAGGTTTTTAACTCATTACATCATTGACTGCTCTCTCTCTCTCTCTCTCTCTAAGATTTTCTTAGTGGGTTTGACATGTTTCTTATGCTCATTCAGAGGTATATGCTGCAAGAGAGAAGAATGGTATCTACATACCACGGGATCGGTATCTTCATGAAGAAGCCGAGAAGAAGGTCTGGTTCTTGCCATATATATAATTAAATGGTGGAATACTTCTTCTTCTCCCTGACCTAACTGTTCGTTTCCTTTTTAACCCTAGGCAATGGCGGAAAAGATAGAGCGCATGGAACTTGAATCTGAATCCAAAGACAAGGTATATTTAGGTTGCATTCCTTTGCTTAAATTTCAGATTGTTGTGACTCAGGAAGTAATACATTAAATATGGTGTGACCTAAGAGCAGGTATCATTGGAGCTTCAGGAACTTTACAATTCTCAGCAACTTTTGACTGCAGAATTGACTGATAAACTTGAAAAAACTGAGGTAAGATATCAACTTATAGAGTATCTACTCGTTCTTTGCGCATCCTAGGTAAAATTCAAATGTATAACATTGTTTTGCAGAAAAAGCTTGAGGAAACTGAACATTCATTGGATGATCTCGAGGAAAAACATCGGCAGGCAAATGCGACCATTAAAGAGAAGGAATTTCTGATATCAAATCTCCTCAAATCGGGTAAGAACATATTCTGACCTTCTAAATATTCCGACCAGATTTTGATAATTACCCTTTCAACTTCTCTTGCTCTGCGTTTCTTAAGTCAGAATAGTATGTATAGACCAATATTTGATCCAATTTGGATCAAAGGGCTATTGTACTTTAATTCTACACCTGCACTTACTCTTGTTTATATGTGTTTTAAATTTCATGAGGTCTAGATGTTACACTGAAGTGCATCGGTAATTCGGTATGGTTGGATAATAACTATCTTACTAAAACTTTCAGAGAAATCACTTGTTGAGCGTGCATTTGAGCTTCGAGCAGAGCTAGAGAATGCTGCATCAGATGTGTCCAATTTATTTTCCAAAATTGGTATGCATCATCATTTGGGATATATTTCTTAGGTCTTTCTGGAAATTTCTGGTATTTCTTGCTGATCATGGCTTGTTATCCAGAGCGCAAGGATAAAATTGAAGATGGGAATCGGATACTGGTCCAGAAATTCCAGTCACAGCTAACTCAACAGCTTGAAATCTTGCATAAGACAGTGGCAGTTGCAGTGACACAACAGGAGCAGCAGTTGAAGGATATGGAAGAAGATATGCAGTCATTTGTATCCACAAAGGCAGAGGTAAGATCTAGACATGAACTTAATTGTCTTTGTATGCATTCCTGATATCTGATTGTATCAGTCTACTCTAACCCAACTTAATTTTCTGGGTATACTTTTTGAAGGCTACCGAAGAACTTCGAGGAAGACTAGGAAAGCTGAAAAAAATGTATGGTTCTGGTATCAAGACACTGGATGGTATAGCGGTGGACCTTGAAGCAAATTCTCAGTCAACTTTTTGTCATCTAAATTCTGAAGTTTCTAACCACTCTTCTGCAGTGGAGGATGTAAGTATCAAGTTACTATATTTTAGCTTTCAGTTTTTTTCTTCCAATTTCTGTATTTGACTTTGTTTATATGATCAGCTCTTCAAAGGAATTGCTTCAGAAGCTGATGAATTACTTAATGATCTTCAAAGTAATCTTCACAAGCAAGAGGAGAAGCTAAGCGCACATGCACAACAACAGCGTGAGGTTCGTAGTGCATTGTTCCTTTCCTTCATGGTTCAGTTACTATGTTTTCTGAAAATTAAGTCAAATTTCTCTTTTCTGGAGTAAAAATTGGGTCTCTGATTGATAACAGGCTCATGCCAGAGCAGTGGAAATGGCACGGTCAGTTTCTAAAGTTACTGTGGACTTCTTCAAGACTCTAGACATGCATGCATCCAGTTTAAGCCAAATTGTGGAAGAAGCACAAACTGTCAATGATAAGAAACTGTCTGAGCTTGAAGAAAAGTTTGAGGTGATTGGCTCGTGATAGCAACTTTTCTAACTGATGTTCTCATTGATAGTAGCCTTATTAGTATTGTTTAATTTTTTTGTTTTTTGTTTTTTGCATTCTAAATTTTTCATTCTTTTATATATATGTAGGAGTGTGCTGCTAATGAAGAAAGGCAGTTGCTAGAAAAAGTGGCAGAGCTGCTGGCAAGTTCAAATGCTAGGAAGAAAAGACTGGTATGTCTTGTTCTCAAGTTTGCAGTGATTTCCTCTTGCCTGGTTCCTGGGGTTTACTCCAGTAACAACATTTTATTTAGCTTCGCATTAATAACATTCTGCATCTATATTTAGGTCCAAACAGCAGTTAATGACCTTCGGGAGAGTGCAACTAGCAGAACCAACAAGCTACAGCAAGAAATGTCAACCATGCAAGATTCTACTTCTTCTATCAAAGCAAAATGGACAATTCACATGGAAAAGACAGAATCTCATTACCTGGAAGATACAACTGCTGTGGAATGTGGAAAGAAAGACATGGAGGAGGTTCTTCAGAATTGGTACATATACTGATTTAAGGATTTAAACTTTGGTCTTGGCATGGTGCTGCTATTTGATTTTTTCTAGTTTAGTGACTAATACCAAGCCAAATTGTGCAGTTTGAACAAGGCAAAAATGGGTGAACAACAATGGAAGAATGCTCAAGAGTCCTTGCTAAGTCTAGAAAAGAAAAATGTTGCTTCTGTGGACTCCATTGTTAGGTATATGCTTTGCTTATTCCTTATAGTACTGCAGGTTTCAATTGTAAATTATTCATTTCTCTTTTTTATGTAACTAGGAGGGGAACGGAAGCCAATCAAGTTCTACGGGAAAGGTTTTCCTCTGCTGTTTCGGCTGCACTTGAAGATGTAGATGTTGCAGACAAAGATCTCCTTTCTTCTATTGACCGTCAGTACCAGTTTCACATATCAATTTCACATTTGTCTTAATAGTTATAATGGGGGGGTTCCCATATCAACTGATTAAACTAATTCTTGCATGCAGATTCATTACAACTTGACCATGATGCTTGTGGAAACCTAAACTCAACTATCGGTCCCTGTTGCGGGGATTTGAGGGAACTTAAGGGAGGCCACTACCACAATATTGTCGAAATCACTGAGAATGCAGGAAAATTTCTACTGGAGGAATATGTGGTAAGGCTGTTTACAGTGGTTTTTCGGATTGTGTTAACAACAATGTGGCTTGTTCTAAGCATGTCTTGTAATGTGCATATAAATAAATAGGTGGATGAACCATCGTGTTCCACACCGCGAAAGAGGTCATTCAATCTTCCTAGCATTGCATCCATTGAAGAACTTCGGACTCCTGCTTTTGATGACTTGTTGAGATCATTCTGGGATGGAAGATCGGCAAAGCAGGCAAATGGAGACGCAAAACATCTTGCAGGGGCTTATGAGGGTGCACAATCCTTAAGAGATTCCAGACTTCCTCTCACTGCTATTAACTGAAGAGTGGAAGATGAAGATTAGTAGTCAGAAAACAGAGTGTGTACATAATATATCAATATTTGGCGTATATATATATGTACTCTTTAGTTGCTCGGCTACGCTACCTTATTCATTCATTAATTGTTTCTTGAAAGAAAAGAAGAACGAAACACAATGCGGATGGAGAAATCTATGGCGTCTTGGGGAAACTTCAAAACATCAGTTCATTGAATTTCCTCGCTTTGTAACAAACTGAGCAATTGGATTTTATTTTATTGATGAGGAGTTTTTTGAGTGTTTTGGATGCTTCTTTACCTCCATATATCTTGTATTATATTGCTTGTTGCACCTCAAAAAAAAAAAATTTATTGAAGGACATCCTTAGGGATCCTAATTGATGAGTTCAATTACAAAACTAGCACTCCTTGATCTGCATGTTCCTTGTCTTCAAATCTCAAGGCGTCTTCTGACTTGTGTGTGCTGTAACCTAGAGTTGTAGACATGATTCCAAGTGCTCTGTTCACTCGTGGGAGGTGTACTTGGTGCTCTTGTTTGTTCTAGTACTAGATCTAGTGGCCGACTTCTTGTTGTAAGTTGGGTTTTTATCTCAAGTGTTTACTTGGTTTGAAGTTTGAACATCGGAAGGGAGAAAAAAAATTCACCATAAGATATAAATATGTAAAAACAAAATTTCACCACTAGAATCTAGCCCATAAGGGAAAAAAAAAAAAAAGCTATCTAGAGCTTTCCTATCCTTGTAAGCTTGCAAGTCTATGAAAAATTAAAATTTCCCTTTTTTCATGATATCACCCATCACCTTGTACAACTTATACAGCAAGTAATCAGATAGACCATAGAGCGGCCCGAAATTATTTAGAGCTAAAATGTCTGCCTTTTCTTTGTGCATGATCATGTGGTCCACTGGTTCACCAGCATCTCATCACTTGTTACAAACTCCTTCAACAATTTTCTTGCTTTTCTCAGGTCATCGCAACTCAACTTCTCGGATGGTGTTTTAAGTGTGGTTAAGTCGGTTGGCCAGACACCCAGCCAATGTACCAATGGGTTAGCCAAATTTTCACTATCAAATGCCATACTTTCTGAGCCATATTTAAAGACTGCATAAATTTCGATGCCCCATGAATCAGAATCTGAGAGGAGAAATATTGGAATCTCGAACGTGTCCATTATATACTTTGCGAATTCTCTACGTGCTAGATCAGACATTCCCTTTCCGGTCATGATTATACACTTATAATCATTATGAAAGTTGTCCCCCGTCAATCTTTGATAAGCAGAAACACTTTCCACTCCTAACACGTACTTTGCACCATTGTTCTTCATATCACTAACAGAACTTATACAAGGCGGAACGACTTGTCCAACCCTGACCTTATTATCTGGACCAAATTCACTGTTACAATCGACCGATCTTCCGACTAGATTGAAAGTAAAAGGACCTATGACAAAGCCTCTATCTCCTGCAATGACATTGAGGCTGCTGGTACGAGTGCAACCTACTTCACAACTGAGTTGATTAACGGCTTTGTTAGACCTATATTGCTTGCGGAAAAGGTTGGGACCGTGTAAAAGATATCACGGAGGGTGCGGGACTTGTTGTGCTCACATATATCGTTAACAACATTTAGAACACGACCATATATAGGCTTCTTTTGTAGCCTTTTGCGGCTTGTAAAGTTTTTTGCCGTCTTTTAGAACTAAACGTTGGGCACCGCCATCGAACATTTTGTTGGAGGCCGATTGATCAACCAACTCAAAGGAACAATCATCTTCAATACGTTTCTTCTCCTCCCTAATTTTCTCCAATACTTCTTCGCGCGACATATCTTTGACCTTCATGCATTTATTGGAGGGGGAAGGCAAGGTGCGGTTAGACTTCCGGTACCACGTAAGGAACTCCATTGTTCTATTGTGAAACTCCTTCTTATCCGGTGTGACCCAACAAGGAATTTTGTAAAGGGTTTTACCATGGGAGCTTGAGGAGCTCTGGTTGTTGCTGCTGGCCATTAGTTGGGACTACTCTCAATCGAATTTTGTTTAAGAGAAGTTCTATTCCTTTATATAAGAGTAGAACTAGTATCTTAGCAATTTAGGAATATATAGTAAATTGGGAAATAGTTTTAAAAACTTGCCAGATTTTGATTTCTCCATTCTATTAAGGAAAATTATATCAACTGCGTTGCTTGAGAAATTTTAAGTAGGACAAACTTGTCACGTGACTAGTATGCTAAGTCAATCATATTTATATGTTTTTTTTATTGTATTCTGAAACTACCTATATTTTATCAAATTAAATTACCAAAAGATCCCCCACTACCCCCTGCATGGGCCATTATGGGCTAAGCGTTTCAGTCACGTGGCACGTCTGCCCTACATAAAATTCTCATATTAGGGAAAAACAAAAATCAGTTATCCCTTCTAGAGTTGGGAGAATAATTAATTATTCCTAGTGATAATTAATGAGATGATCTCTAATGGCACCTAACTTGGCAAGGAATCAATCGCACCGTACGAATGGCGGGAAGAAAAGAAAGGGGATGTCACTTGGCAAGAAATAAAGTTATATGAATCGTGCGAAGAAATTAGGGGGGTGTATTGTATATGGAATTAGTGGAACTTTTTAAGAAATCTATGAAATTTAAAAGTCTGGGTGTATTCAATATAGATTTTCAGCAAGCGTGTAATGGCGCGCCTCCAATCGCTGCACAGGTCTTTGGTCCGAACAGATCAAACCACAAGGAATTTATGAACAAGATCAGATTGACAAGGAATGCCCGATCAATTTCGTTCCATTCTTCACTGGAGAAAGCAGAGATTTCAGGATCAAATAAAGCTTTGTGGTGAGTCGGAACTCGCCCCGCCCTCCATCTTTTGTTTACCAGATTGTGTGATGGCCAGATCCAAGGCTGGCTTAGAGGTCGGTTAGAGATGGCCAGAAATAGATAGCCCAGCCTAGGGAGGCTAGGGTTAAGGGAGAGCACCGCTGCTCTCATTGTAGTTTGATCTAACCTTATAAGCCTTCTGGTTTAGTTTTGAGCTCTTATTTGAATTTATATCATTGTTCAAGGAAAGCTTGAACAATTGAATTTTGATTGATTGATTATAGATCAAAACGTTGATCAATATTTTTATGATATATGTTAATAGGTGAAAACAAAATTGATGAGAATAATTAACCATAAGCATCAAGTGATCTATATTGTATCTTTAAGTTGATTGAGAGATTAGAAATGAGAACAAACTAGCTAGACAGAGTAATAATCATTCATTTGAGTCAAGTTCTACTAGAAGATACTCGACCATTGAATAGGCAACGATTTATTATCTTGTTTTGCATTTGGATTGCATTGGTTGTGTTTTTTGTTTTTTTTTTTTTATGTACTAGAAAATTTATAGAAGTCATTTATAATAAAGTATATGGATTTTCAAGAATGAATAAAAAGTATGTTGCTAAAATCAATAGTTTTAATAAATCAATAGCAGTCTATCAATTTTTTAAAGAGTCTGTGGACTTTTAAAAAAGTATGTCAATTAAAAAAAGTCTACACAAATCCAAATATAATACACCCCCTTAGTGAACACTTTGCAGTCAGTTTTAGTTGCAGGCTGTTGTAACTGAGGTTACTTTCTCCTAATGACACTTTCTGTGCCGGTCTCTATTGCACTTGTTCCACCATGCATGCTCTGTTAAGTCAGGCTTTTTTCGTGTTTTTTCCCTTTCTCTTAAAGCACCTTGTATGTGACGTGTACAACTATTTAACTTTAGAGATGGCTAATTAGTTTGCTTGAGGTCAAACAATAATTGCTTAGCTTAATTTAGCTGTTAGTGCATCAAGAAAAAAAAAAGAGAATATTATTGTTGAATCCTTCCAAGAAAAGAAAAAAAAAAGAACGTGAAAGCCGACGCGTTCTTGAAGCTTAAGAGAAAAAAAAAAAAAAAAAAAAAAAAAAAAAAAAGAGATCGAATGGAATGTTGAAGCTTTGAGGAATAAAAAAGTATGGGACGGATGAAATTACCTATCCGACTTGCGGTTGATGAGTTTTTAACACATTCATTATCTTTTAAATACTTTCCTAATTGTTTGATCTTCAGAATCTATGCCCGCCCCAACTTCTGTCCCAGCTGCTGAAATATTGAAATTACCTAGCTAGTACTAATTCCTAGTAGGGTTTAGGGTGATCTAAGTGAAAATAAAAACTGTTCTAGCTAGTTTTGTTTGGTTAGCCAAACTCCAACATGTAGAATTATTTAGATTCCCATAAATTCCTAAACCCTAATCCAAACGACACCAGTAAGCTTGCAACGCACCAATGGGTAGTGGGCACTCGCTTCTCTCTGTATTTTCCCCTACCATGGATTTGCCTTCTTCAGATATAGTGACTGAAGACCACCATACCAAAAGAAAAGAGAAACGAAGGAGGACTGACGACGTAAACAAAGAAAGAAAGAGACAGAGAACGTCGACGGTCGACCACCTGACTGAAGAGAACAAGATTAAAAGGACTGAAGGAAGTAATGACGCCCACCCGATGAAACGAAAAGATAAAAGAACAAGAATGCCTGACAACGACCTGAAAAAGGGAAATAAGAGACAAAGAACCAAAGAGAAAAAGTTTGATCAGGTTCACACAGCCATCAAGCGCCTCATGTCCGCCGTCGACGGTGGTAGTAGGCCTGAAGATCTTGTAAGGCTGTCCGATGGCAACCCTGTGGTGGTGGAGATCAGTGAGCCCAAGTGCGTTGAGTATTTGAACAAGATACATGACCAAATTGTTGAGCTAAAACAGAATAGTATCAAAAAAAGAAAAGCAAACTGGTCTGGGCTTCCCACTGAGCTTCTAGAGTCCATCTTGAAAAAGCTTATACCTTCTGAATTTGACATCCTTGGCTTTAGACATATCCTATATTTTAAAGCCGTTTGTCATTCCTGGAGAACCGCTGCAAAATCTTGTAGCTCTTACGTTCCGTTGCCTCGAACTCCGTGTCTTTTGCATCATGAAAACAACTCCTCCCTTTTTGATCCCATAGGAAAGAAGGTGCACAAGATCAGGAACATCTGTGACTTTTTTTCTGAAGCCACCTGGGTCGGTTCATCATATGGGTGGATTGTCATGTTTTACCAAGACGAAGATTTGAAAGAATCAATGGCACATGTTTTTAACCCGATTTCAAGAGCCAGCATTCCGATCCCAGGCACAAAGACCCTTCCTAACTACAACCTTGGAGACCAAATTTCTAAAGCTATTGTTTCGTCTAATCCCTCTAGCTACAACCTTGGAGATCAAATTCCTAAAGGTATTGTTTCGTCCAATCGATCTAGCAACAAGAACTATTTTGTGGTAGTGGAATATGATGGAAATCTAGCATACTATAAGCTTGGAGACGGAGACAAATCATGGAGAAAGTTGGGTGATAATAAGGGTTACAATCCCAAATGTATTATGTTTCACGATGACCAATTAATTGCATTGTCCCAGAGGTTAACTGAGATTTGGAACTTCAAGGAATACCCTCCTCAACAACCTCAGCGTATTGAAGAATCTCCTCCCTACAGATGGGTTGAAGATACCAATTTGGTTGAAGATACTTATTTGGTGGAGTCACTGACGGGTGATATTTTACGTGTGGGAAGAAGTATGCAAAAAGGTAGGGATATGACTTCACAGTTTTTTGTGGAAAAGTTAAACTTAGCAGAAGGAACATGGGAAAATGGGCAAAATTTAGGCGACCAGAGCTTATACCTGTTTCGTGAACATTTAATGTCATTGCCGAACCCATGTTTCTTAGGATGTGAGAAAAACTCAATCTACTTCACAACAACAAAAAACGAATATGGAATATACAATCTTGATGAAGCTATAGAAAGTAGGAAAGGTTCATTTAGTGAAAATGTAAATTTTAATGCTTCTCGTAAACCCTTATGGATTGTTCCTAATCCATGGTGAAGTGTTTGGAAGATCGATTGGTTGTACACTTTATCCAAGTATTATTATTAAGATGAAATCTTTCTGATTTTGATTGCTTTGACTCTTTGAGAATGAATATGGTATAATTAAAAGGACATGGGTTCGATTTATTTATTTATCTTTTCACTGCGCTGGGTTCATAACATATATAACTAGATAGTTGATCACCAGCGCGATGCTGCCATTTTTTTTCTTTTTCTTTTTACTCAAAGTTATACGTAATAGAGTTACGATCGCTAAGAAACGCTGACCGCAAATGTTATCAAAATTTATACATATCACAAACAGCATATTCTTAATATTGCTGTCAAAGGCCTTATTTAAAGAAGAAGAAAAATATTGTTGTCAAAGGCCTTATTTAAAGAAAATTGTTAAAATCAGTATCGCGCCAAATCAAATGTATGTAACAACAAAGTATATGAGGTTTTGACCCCATTACAAAAGAATGGAGCAGTACAACTCATGAAGGATGAATCCCCAAAGCTCAATGGTAACAATTGAAGGAAGCCAAGAGGTTTACCCAATGGCGGAACGTTATTGGGGCCAGAGGTGGCGCTGGCCCCCCCCCCCCCCCCAAAACTCATTTAAAATATGAT
Organism: Rosa multiflora; assembly: GCA_002564525.1. Taxonomy (NCBI): domain Eukaryota; kingdom Viridiplantae; phylum Streptophyta; class Magnoliopsida; order Rosales; family Rosaceae; genus Rosa; species Rosa multiflora. The sequence goes on along the minus strand of BDJD01002644.1, from coordinate 63,210 downwards.
GTGGCCATATGTGATTGGCTGAAAATTATTTCAGAAAATATAATATAATTAAGTTATGGCCCTCTATTTTCCTAAAGGGTTGTGTTTCCTATGTTTTGTGAAAGGAAATATTAATTAATTCTTTAATGTTGAGTGTAATTACTTCTAACCTAGTTATTGGTGTTTTGGAGAAAGAATTTTTTTAAAGGAAAACATTTAAACAGATTTTAATATGTACATTTATAGAAAAATAGTAAAAATATTTTTTATTTATTTTTAAAAATAATAATTATATTTTTTTTCGGCCCTTCCAAAGATAACTTTCAAGTTCCGCCACTGGGTTTACCTTCATCTTCTAGGGAAGAAACTTCCTGCCGTCATATTCAACTACATTGGACAATGCAATGGACTGTGAAAAGTCATTCAAATCTGAAGCCAGTGGTGCAGTCTTGTTAACTGAAATGTTGAGGTACTACAGATGGTGCAGGTTTTCCTTTAACAACGCCCAACTTCGAAAAGAAAAGAAAAAAGCTGGAAAATTGAGTCAAATACAAAAAATATGATATTTGAAAGACACAATACTGTCTAACAGGTTCCGTACATAATATAGAAGCATAGGTCAGCTTTGGGGGCTCTCCAATAGGTTCCTCTAGGGCTGGGCGTCCGGACCCGAAAGACAGAGGACCTGACCCGAACTGAGGGAAAAAGCTCGAACCGGTTCGGTTTTAGAATAGGAATTTTCGGTTCGGTCTCGGGTTCCATATTTTCAGGCCCCGAAAGCCCGAACCGACCCGAAACTGTAGCAGTTGCCACATGTCAGTCCATGATTGGGTGTTATAATAATAAGTTAAATATTAATATATATATATATATATATATATATATATATATATATATATATATATAAACAACCATAACCCTAAAGGACCGAGGCCTTTAGTCCAGCCCTATACTCTCCACTCTCCAGTCGACTAACTCGAGGTCTCGAACCCTCTCTTTGTCGTCGATACTCCCTCAGCCTCCCTCTCTTTGCCGTCGATACCGTCGATTGCTCTTTGCCGTCTCGTTCTCGATCTCAGATTCTCAGCCCCAAATCTCAGTGACTCAGTCTCAGCCCTAAATCTCAGTCTCAACCTCTCTCTCCAGTCTCGTTCTCGATCTCCTGTCTCAACCTCTCTCTCCAGTCTCGAAAATCAAACTCCTCCTCCAATGAAGCTTTAGAAGTTCGTCGTCGCCGTCGATTCTTCCTGAGCCTTGATGGTCTGCACTCTGCGGCATCAATATCAGTTAAAAGGAATACCGGTGGGACAAATCTTAGCTTGAGGGGTGAGATTTCAAGACCTTTGCTTTTTCATTCTTATAGTATTTTTTTTTTTATCAAAAGCTTCTTGCTTTAGATTTTCTGGATAAAAGTCTGAAATCAAATAGATGGAAATAGTTCTGGATTCATTTGTCAAGTTAAAGATGATCATCTGATGAATAGTTTGCTCTTTTGGGTTTTTTCCTTTTGGATTGTTGATGATCCTTGCTTGGTTTATATGAAAATGAAGGAGAGAATTCTTTTCCACCCAGATCATGACAGTTATCTATTTCCTGGGTTTTGACTCTCAAAGAAGAAAAACCCGCTTGGTTTAAATAAATCTGGTCCGGTTTAATTGTTGCTTGATAGCTATATGAGGATACTACTATTAATTAATGAGAAATCAGAGAAAGCAAAAATGAGATTTGTGGAGTTCAGTGTCTAGTTGATAGATTAGTTTTAAAGTTACTGTTATAATTACTTCCCCAGTATATACATCCCTTTTCATTCTGAGCTAATGGGATACAATGATTTACAGCAACTTCATATAGTTTCTGCAATGAAACCAAATTTGCTATGTAATTAGAAAGAGTTAACTGTAATGCTATTTGTGCAGGTTCATATAGTTTCTGCAATTAACAATTCCTTGTTTACTATTTGTGCAGGCCATTGAATGTGTATTTAAAGTTGTCATAGTCATAGCATTTCATGGCTTCTCCTCAGAATTCATCCCACAGTTCCGATTCCAATTCATCCCAAAGATCTGATTCCAATTCCAATTCAAAAGCCATTGCTCTTCCAACACCAACTGATGCTTTAAGGGTTCAGACGATTCCCAAAACATTCAAAAGCTAGAAGAGGAAGGCTGGTGTGAAGAGAAAACATTGTCAAGCTGCAGCTGCTGGACCGAGCAATGCTGGAGATGATGAAAAAGAAGAAGCAAAAGAAGAAAAACCTGTTGGAAGATCTTGGGTGTGGTTGCACTTCAAGAAGATTGAGAAGCCTTAGTTCGAGATTAAGGATGGTAAGAAAGTTCAAACTTGTGTTAATCAGAGAGCTAAGTGCAATTACTGTGGAACTGATCTTTCATCTGATACTTATGGAAATGGAACTAGTTCACTTAGGAGACATATACTAGAAGTCTGCAAAAAATATCCGGGTAGGGTTGATTTAGAAAGTGGGCAGCAGGTATTAAGTACCGGTGGCACTAAGGAGTTGGTGATGGTGAAATGGAGTCAGGAAGCTTGCAGGGAAGCAGCCTGCAAGATGATAGTAATGGAGATGTGCCTTCTAGGAGGGTTATTGTGAAACTGTTTCTGTCCATGTATAAAGCAGCCAGATTAGAGCTGAAGAAAGAGTTAAGGAATCATTGCCTTTGCTTGACCACCGATACATGGACATCAGTGCAAAATATCAACTACATGGTGGTGACTGCCCATTTTATTGATGCTGGTTGGACATTGCACAAAAGAATACTGAATTTTAGGGTGATTCCTGATCATCAGGGCAATAGCATAGGGAAGTTGTTGGAGGCATGTTTGCTTGATTGGGAAGTTGAGAGAGTGTTGACAATTTCCGTTGACAATGCAAGTGCAAATAAGGTTGCAATTGAGTACGTTAGGAAGAAGATGTTAGGCTGGGAGAAACAGCCTGTTCTTGGAGGCAAGTACCTGCATGTTAGGTGCCTTGCACATCTTCTGAACCTCATTGTCAGATCAGGCCTAAAAATGATGGAGAAATCAATTGCTTCAATTAGGAATGCGATACGCTATGTTCGGAGCAGTGGACAAAGACTTGATGTTTTTAAAAAGTGTGCAGAGAATGAGAAGGTTGAGTCGAAGAAAGTATGCATCCTTAATGTGCCAACAAGGTGGAGCTCTACCTTTCTAATGCTAGAGACTGCATTACAGCTGCGAAAAGCCTTCGATAGAATGGCTGATGAGGAGGATAGTAAGTACACGCGGTACTTTGATGAGGAAGAAGACATCGATGATGAAGTGGATGAGCTGCAAGTTGGAGGATCTGATTCAAGGAAGAAACAAAAGACAAAAAGGGTAGGGCCACCGGTTAAAGAGGACTGGGAAAAGGCAGCAGTTTTTGTGAGGTTTTTAAAGGTCTTCTATGATGTGACAATGAGGATCAGTGCCTCAAATCACCCAACATCATGGAAAGCTTTTCATGATATAGTGGCCATCAAATCGGAGATCGATGAATTGTTCAATAAACCGTATGATTTCACTGGTTCAGAGACTGAAATGATCTTGTTCGATATGGCTATGAAGATGAGAGGGAAGTTTGATAAGTATTTTGGAAGCTTGGAAGACTGCAATCATCTTTTATTCATTGCCTTGGTGTTAAACCCAAGGTTCAAGATCAGAAACTTTGAAAGTATCTGCAATAAGTGGCTGAAAATGAAGTCCGATGACATTAAGAAGAAGTCTGCCGAGGTTAAAGAGCTTCTAGTGGCCCTTTGTGATCTGTACAGCTCCTCATTGATGTCTTCAAAGGCTGGAAATGGAAAAGCTAGGAGTGGAGAGAGCTCAATTAGCCAAGGTAGCAAATCCAGCTCCAAAAGGACGGTTGAGCCTACTGGAAAAATAGCTGACATGGAACAAGATTGGGAGAAAGAATTGGAAGACTCCGACGAAGCTGTTGTTGCACATGAAGTGGATAGATACTTATTGGACCCGATTGAGAAGCCTGCAATTCCTCATAAGTGGGATATATTGGAGTGGTGGAAGTTGAATGGTGCCAAGTATCCTAATCTTGCTGCCCTTGCCAAGGATGTTTTGGCAATACAAGTGAGCACAGTGGCAAGTGAGTCTTGCTTTAGCACAGGCAGAAGGGTCATTGATCCCTTTAGGAGTTCTCTAACTCCCAAAACGGTGGAAGCATTGATATGCTACCAAAATTGGATCAGATCCGAAAGCATCCACAACATTCAATATGTTCCTAGTATCGAGGACATTGAATTTTATGAAAGTGTGGAGGATGGTATGATTTTTATTTTTGGAATGGCTGCGTTGTTAATTTATTTCAAGTTTATAATGCAATGTAGTAATGTCTACCAAAATCGGGACAGTTTTTGTTTAAACTTTGTACTTTTGTTGTTTTGCAAAACATGCAAGGGAGGAAGGTGCTAGTACAATTGATCAGCCTGAAAACCCATCTACGTCTAAATCATCTAAAGCTTCAAAGAATTCAAGGGTTGGTAATGCAGGCAAAAGTAAAGCAGCAAAATAAGGTACTGCCCCAGTTATTCTTTAAAACTGTGCATTTCTGCATGTTGGTTAAGCCTACTGCCTTAAGTTAGTTAATGTTATGCAATCTGCCCCAGTTTTTGTTTAAAACTGTCAACTGTGCGTTTATGCATTTAGTTAGCACAAAAGGGTGCGTTTATGCATTTAAAACT
>BDJD01002644.1:10453-58354 GCA_002564525.1 Rosa multiflora | reverse complement strand
TTCTGTTGGTTAGTGATGATATTGGATTCATGGATTGTTCTTCTTTTTGGGGTTATGATTAGATTGTTCTTTTCTGATGGGAACAAAATTTGTATGATTGCCGGCAGTGGAATGTAAGTAATAAGATTAGAAAAACTAAAATTAGAAGCCAGTGAAAACAGGGCAAGTACAACTGAGCTACTGGACAGTAGAAACTTATAGTAAAAATCTCAGTTACTTTTTTTGTTTCTCTCTTCAATTTTGTGTACTTTTTATGGTGCAGCAGTATCTAATTATCTATCTTAGATTTTTTTTTTTGGTTCACTTCTTGGCCATGTTTTGGACGTTTTGGCCAGAAACTTTGTAAATTGATCAGCTTTGAAATGTGAATGCAGAGCTGCAAGTTGGAGTTGTCATGGAGTTCTAGACCTGTTGAGCATGGGAGCCGGCCGAGCAGCAATTGCCAATTTGTGATTTTGTGCAAAACGGGAGGATTGTGTTCATGTTTCTATTACAGTTGTAGTACCATTCAAACTTTGAATTTCAAATGATTGAACACATAGTTGAAATGATTGAATAAGTTGGATTGTTTTCTGTTGGACAATGGACAATGTGTTTGTGAGTTTGTGTTGTAAACTATATAAATTTGTAATAAGGCATGATTACTGTTATGTTAATGAGATAATTGGATATGCATTCTAGTCTTCCAGGTACCAAAATGAGTGGCAAATGACAAGGTGCAGAATTGTATTTGGAAAACAGGGAAAACAGGCAAACATTCTTGAACTGGAAATTGGGCCCGAAAAAAGCTCGAAAGCCCGAACCGGCCCGAACCGGTTAGGTTTCTGTCAGTTTTCATTTCAAAAAAAGCCCGAACCGGCCCTAACCGATATTCTCGGTCTCGGTCTCGGTTTTACTGATTTTCGGGCCCTGCCCGACCCGAGCCTAGGCCTAGGTTCCTCAACAAATGAAGCCAGGTGTTCTTGTACAAAATTCACTGCATGCACTACTTTGAAATGAGCCGTTAAGACAGTTCTGTAGCAGGATCCTTGCTACAGAAAATGATTTGGGCACCCATAAAATGTTGTGGGCACCCACATCTTCACTACCTTGGGGCAGCCTTCAACCAGAAACAGGAAGCGCTAGCGGCAACAGGGTCGAGAACCCAAGGCTTACCGGACTTGCGTGCCAGTTGGGCAGCGAGCTTCATGGCCAGTAACCAGTCGACGACAACTACTGGTAAGAGAACATCGAGCGCTGAATAGGAGAGGCCTCCGGCAAGGGCTGCTCTATCTCGGCATTGGAATCTCTGGTGGCTAGCAGGGCACTCTCCGCGACCCCAGTCATGCCTAGCGTATTCCAACGTTCCAGATATTCTCCACAAGGTCACGACCCAGATGGAGGACAGGCCGTGCGTGAGTTGAGATTTTTGCCGGATCTGGTCCTCAGGTCCAGCGGCGAGTTGAGGCTGCTGAACTCGTAGTGGTTTGCCGCATTTGAGAACCAGAGGAAGAAGAAGAAGCTAGAGAGGAAGGAGAAGAGGAAATTGCAGTGGGAACTATCGCCAGAAAGAAGAGATGAACTGAGAGGGACGGCGCGGAGGGGAAAGAGAGTGAGAGAGAGATCGGGATGAGAGAGAAATGAGTGGCATGATGTAATTTATTAATTAAATTGAGAGCAAAGTGTTCATTTCAATTTAAATTTGGTTTAAAAATCTGTTGGTGATATAAGTGAGATAAGTTTGGCCAATTTTGATGTTTTGGGTTAAGAACCCTTCTTTATAAGCGATACATTGAACCAAACTAGGAAAGGTTTTAATTACACTTTCCTATTAGGATAAGGATTGTGATCTATCAGCCTTTATTTTTTTATCAGAAAATAAAATTTCATTAATAAATGGTCGGATATTACATTCAAAAGGTAAAATTTGGCCTCATTAAAACCCTTGCCTGATCAAAGCAAGTATAAAAGAGCACCACACTCCATACATCAAGTGTTTAGATCATCTGGGAGAAGAGTCTGGAGCCAAGTAGGTCCAACCTCTTTCCAAAACTAATATTATCAACTGAAAAAAGCCTCTCAAACTAGTGAGTGAGAGCGGCTTTATTACAGTTCTTTCATGAAACTACCTCAAAATCATTTTTCAATTTCCTAGCTTCCTCAAACATCAGGCCTTCCATACTGAAATCTGCTCCCTCTTTATTCAAAGAATGAATCACATTAATAGCATCACTTTCAAACTCAATACGCTGAAATCCTTCTTGCTTACGCAATCTGAGACCATATATATGAAGAACTGCTAGAGCTTCAGAAGCTCAAACAGAAGGGGTTCCAGCAAGAGGTAACATCAAGGCTCCTTTGAGTTTGCTTTCTTAGTCTCGAACAACAACTCCTATCCCTGCCTTGCACTTACTGAAGTCACATGCAGCGTCAACATTCAGTTTCAAATACGTACTATTGATCTGGAGGCCTCCACCTGGAATTAGCAGTACTTATCCTCCCACTCTGAGTCGAAAGTGACTCCCTAGAATCAGCATAAACATCCATAAAGCTCCATAACCAGTCTTTGGCTTTGAAGATAACCTGCTAACCCTCATCAAAAGCTTCACCATATTTGCAAGCATTTCTGTTTTTCCAGACTAACCATGTCACTGTGCTAAACAATGCCAGCTCATCCGCAGAGGAGGTTAGTGCAACATGATGAAATGAGGAGATGAAGTCTGGTTCACACCATTGCCTATATACCTCGGCTAAGAAGGGAGAGGATCCTCTCCTGAGCTATGTTTTTGCCTGAGCTTCCTAAGCTTTGCAGCAGATGAAGACACATGGCTCATATCAGATCCAATGGTCTATCATTTCTCCTTACCTTCACAACTACTTTGTTTCCTTCCTCTCTCTCTTTTACTTCGATGTTCTTCTTTACCTTTCCTTTCTCTATCTTCTTTTTTCTTTTGTTCTTCCCTCACTATCAGATGTAATTTTCTACAATGAATCAATTCCATTTCTACAATCCTTCTAAACCTAGTCATCCTTCTAAACCTAGCACCATCCATCAAAATTTAAGAAAATCAAAATAACCCATATCAAACAAATCACCAGTTTAATTTCACATCATCATCACCACCAATCCGTCCAGTTTCTTTCCCCCCCCCCCCCCTATTTTTCCTCTCATTCTTCATTCTCACAACCCAAAATTGCATAGAAGAAATTTAATTTGTTTTTAATTGAATTGCAAAGATATAGTATAACTTAACTCAGGTTGGATCGAAAGAAAATTCGAAGTTTCGAACTAATGTTGGTCGATAGAGTCAGAGTAGTATGCATTTTGGTTTGATCTGGAAATTGGAGGGTGAGTCTCTCTTTGATATGTTGTGTTACTTTGTGAACATTTTGAATTGAGTTCAAAAAGAGAGAAATAAAGAAGCACAGTACATTGCATACCAAAACATTTTGAATTCAGTTCAAAATCTTGGCCGCCTTCCGGCAATCGGAGCCGCTTGTTTTGCCTTTATGCAGCAGCCTAATTACCTCACTGTTGCTTGTAATTAAACCCTTTGCTCTGCTCATTTGGTTTGAATTTTTCTCTAACTTGATACCCAGTTCAATTTCCATCTCCATTTGATATAATCAGTGTTCTAAAAATCGGCCGCCTAGGCGCTGGACGGCAGCTCTCTGCCTCGGCTAATGCAAAATAGGAGCTTTTGGGCGGGCAAGGAATGGGCGGTCGGGCTAGGCGGGTGTGCTGCTAGGTTTTGCTGGGAGTCGGCATCGGAATCTCTCCCTTCCCCATCAGATCTTGGGTCGAGACATCGTCGTTTCATAGCTTTGGATCATGAAACACATCGCTGAATCCCTTTAAAACAATAGCAACAAGGTTGCTGACATAATTACAACACCACAACCACAATCAAAGACTTGAAATTTAAACCAAAAATTGAAAAATCATGAATGCCCAAAAGCAACAAGCATTACCAAAAGACAGTAACAAAAGAAAAATCGTTGGTGAAGGCCATGACCGCGAGCGAAACGTCAGCGAAGACGATCTGGGAAAGATGCAGAGCGAGGATGTCGGCGGTGCTGGGCATGCACTGAACGAATTGAAAAGGAGAGCAGATCTTAAACCCATAACATACTTCACCTTTTAATCTCAATGAGACTATTGGGTTTGTTGGGATTTTGATTCTTGAACAAATTGAAAGGTAAAGCAGAGCTGCAGAGGTAAACAATGAAAGTTGGAAGTGAAAAGAAGAGTCTCCCATATATTCTCGCCTCTGACATGAGCACTGGGCAATGAGAATTAAAAATACTTTGCATATAATATTCTTATTACTCTTATTTATAAATTATAATAAATCTTTAAATATTCATTTAAGTCTTTATATATAATTATATATATATATATATATATATATATTTGTATATGCATTAAAATTAAATTATAAATTAAAAAAATGAAAATCGCCTAGGCGGCCTGGGCACTAGTCTCTTGGCCACCGTCGGACTAGCGCCTAGCGATTTTTCGAACCTTGCATATAATTGGATTAAATCACATTGTTTGGCAGTTGAGCTTTTGTTAGAGTTTTGGTATTTTATGATGGATTGTAGCACATTTTGGGTGTCTTTCGATTTCAGAAAAAAAAAAATGGAACTTTGATGTGTTGAGTTTTGATTGTTTTGTGAAGCCATAAAGAAGAGGAGATTGCGAGCTGACAGGAAGAGGGAGGAAGAAGGAAAGAATAGAGAAGAGATAGAGTAGGACAAAAATCTGAAAAATGTATCATTGTAAAATTAGTGACCCAAGAAAATTTTCACCATTGGATGCAATATAAGCCACGTGTCACCATCTCCTTCAAAGCTCAGGAACCTCAGCTCAATAACTAGCTCAGGAGAGGATTCTCTCCCGGCTAAGAAACTGATTTCCCTACTTTCCTTTAGTTGATAAGTTTGTCCCTAAAAGTCTCCCAAAAAAAAAAAACAAACGTCGTTGTCAGTAAAAGCTTCTAATGAGAAGTTAAAATACAAACTAAGACACTCTTAGGGACAAATATTTAGTAGCCAAAAGTCACTAATAAAAAGATAATGAATACGCCTTTGTTGACAAATAAGTTTCGGTAAAAACTTCTTATAACAAAAAAAAAAAAAAACCAGGAATCACAGTTTACCAAAAATTTTTCTAATCACTAAGGGCTCTCATAATTTTTACACAGGTTAGGAAAATTTTAAAACTAGAATGGGGCTTCGGCAAAACCTCAACCCTAGCCCTCAGTCATGGCGACCGATATCGGCCTCCCCTCTACGTCATCTGCTGATGACACTCAGAAGCCGACCTTGTGCGGCGACCACACAACCTTGTCCTAGGTTACTCATCATCTCTTGCCGGAAGGAAATAGGTGATGTGAGGGTTATGGATCGGTGATCTGGTCCGATCAGACTCAATGGTGATAGTGGAAGAATGGCCGTGTCGAATCAGGCCAAGGCGAGGCCGGCTCAACTCTGGGTGGTTCGCAGCCGGAAACGACCAACGCATACAGTCGGGTAGCCACGAGATGAGAGGTCCTGGGTGGCGAACGTGCGACCTCTGGACCCTGATCAAAATGCCAAACTTCGATTGATGGCGACGTCGGTCTTTGCACTCCAACTTTTGGAAGTGGCGGAGATTGTTGTCGTGCACGGTGAAGCGAATTAGGTTTTGGAGTCTGCAAAGCACGCCGGTGGGGTGTCTGAGACGATGGCGGTGGCTGCATCTGGAGTGGTAGTGACGACGTCGGACGTGCTTGGTAGTGGAGCGACAAGTGGGGTGGCCAGATCTTTTTGGGGGCCCAAATGGAGTGGGTGGCCCAACTCAATTTGGGTGCTCAAATCATTTTGGAAGCCCAAAAGATTGTGGTGGCCCAAATCAGTTTTTAGGCTAAAATCAAATGGGCCTGGAGTGTCCAAATCGGCTCTGAGTTCCTTTCGGCATTGGGCTCTTTGGTGGACCCTGCAAATAGACTCCTTTTCTTCAGGGTTTCGTATTTGGGATCCCGGAGGATCATTACCCTATAGCTGGAGGCTCGAGAAAAGGGCAAAGGAAAGCTATAGGTTTTCCTGGTCTTCTTGCCTACTACTAGAAAGTTGGTCTTCTATTACTTTCATCTTAGTTTTCTCTAGTTGTACTACAATTGAGGTCTCTAGGCGACTAGGTTTACTTTTCAAATAGAGGTTAGTAGTGAGGATTTGTCTCCTTGTAGTTTGGCTCAAATATGTGAGCGTATGTGTTAACAGTGAGGGTCACCTGTCCTTTGCTCGGTTGCTTGTGTCATTTATGATTTTGGTATGAGATAGCATCTGATGTACGTGCCTTTTGGCCATGGATAAATTAATGAAGTTATCTATTTTCTCAAAAAAAAAAAAACTAAGGGCTCTAATAAAAATGACAAAATAGCCAAGTTACCCGCTGACTTTTCTTATGTTAGTTAATTTATCCCTTGACATTTTAATTTTGATAAATTACACCCTCACTTTTTCAATTTCTAAATTACCCCATATCATCAATTTGAGGTCAATTTTTCTATAGTTCATTCAAACTTCTTGTCAATCTCAACTCACATGCTAGATACGTCAATGCATTTTTGTGTTTTTCAATCTTAATAAGTTATTTAGACATGTCTCTAAATATTTCATTGATGATGTAAAACTACAAAAGTTATCGTGTTAGTGTAAATTATGAAAATACCTTCACGTGATAGACATGTTAGTTGAGTTTTATTAAAAGTTTGGATGAAATAACAGAAAACTTATGACAGATCAATTGTAGGGCGTAACTTGGCAAAACCTGGAAACGTTGTGCAATTTATCAAAAAAAAATCATATGGGAAAAGTTAAGAGATAATTCAGCTAGTTTACCTAAAAAAAATAGAATAAAAGGCACGGACTCTTGCGATCTAGGGTGCAACACTTACCCAGTAGCATAACACTCGTATTGCTTTCTTGCAACCCCAGTTTCATAGTTTATGCTGCTCTCATTTTGCTCACCACTAAATTATAAGAGTTTATAAGTGGAGAAGAATGATTAGAAGCCCAAATCTCAGCTCCAACTTATTTCATTCTCTCCTGCTGTTTATTTGTTGGTATCAAAGAAGTTTCCTCATAGGCAAATATATGTTTTGCTCACCACTAAATTATAAGAGTTTACAAGTGGAAGAGAATGATTAGAAGCCCAAATCTCAGCTCCAACCTTAATTCTCTCCTGCTCTTTATTTGTTGGTATCATAGAAATTTCCTCATAGGCAAATATATTCCTACATGTAACTTTTGAATTAGATTTAGGGGATTTATGAAACAGACTTGTGTCACGAATTAGATTTGGTAGACCACTTGGTTCAATTCATTAGATTTCACGCATACAATTGCAGCAACAGATCTAAACTTTTCCGCTCAGATATGTTCTCTCTGTTTACTTCTCAGTGTACAAAGAGGAATCACAAGAATTTTTCTTTTGGCAGAAACAAAATTACAAAAGAGAAACCACTGACTACATTCCGACTCTTGCTAGAGGATTGAAATTCAAAGATATTAAAGTACAAGTATGCCATATCTGCAGCTTTTCTACCAGTTTGATCTGTTGGCTTAACCAAATCCAGCTAAAAACAGTATGCACTACAATTTTCCCAACAAACAAAACATTTTTGTTTCCTTGATGATTTAATCGATTATGACTCTGTTTATGCCCCTAGTTTATTCAGTATACACCTTTTGCGTAAATCCCAAATTATACCTGTCTCATCATAATTCAAAAGTGAAATGAAACTATGAAAGCATTTTCCTATCCCTTCACCACCCCTTGTAGACAATGCACCCGAATCCAATACCTCTTCAAATGAAAGGTTTAAACTCTATTGAACAATAATGAAAAACTTTAGTGAACAAGAAATAAACAAAATTGGATTCCGTTAAGGATTTGATAAAGAAAGGAAAAAAAATGAGCAGGTTAGGGTATAAACACAGCTCATCAGAGTTGAGACCTGTGGAGGGGACTCATGACTAACCAAACTCATTTATAGTCTAAATACATTTAGTTTTGACAAAACAACTCATTTGAATGACTGAACTCTAAACATGTATAGACGGCCCAAATACTGAATAAGTCACTTTGCTCAAACTTAATGTACACAATGAAGTAGTTTCTCTTTCCATTTTTTATGATCTAAAATAGAGACAAAATTTTATTTATGGAATGCGGAACTATATAGATATCCACCTGTACCAACCCCATGGTTCAAACAAGATCAAATTTCTACTCTACATTTCCTGATAGAATCAATATATATGCAAAAATACTGCACCTTCAATGTGACAACATGTCCTAAACTCCTTGATCTGGAACAATCGGAGATGGATGTAGAGGATCGTTATGCCTGCAAAACATATCAACATTCTACTCCATCAGAAACTTACAGTATGGGTGGCAAAGTACAATAAAGTATACACAGTTAAATAAATAAGTATCGCTACAACCATTAAATAAATAGTTACCACTGTAACACCAATACAATGCCCCACAAGAGAAAAAAACAAGACAGTATCTCAGAGACAGCTTTTGCTTTCAGTAATCGCTCACGTTCAAACAAACCTTAGAATATACAATTTTGACAGATTCCCAAACCCCACTGCAGCAACTATTTCTGATACAAACTCATATTTCGTATGATCAAACTCAAAATCAAACACTCACTATTTATAAATGGTATCTTCTATTAATAAAATTGTTAGACAAAACAAAAAGAGAAATCCAAATGCAAATAAAAATAGTAAATTTTCCAACACCATTAGCACAATAAGATCCGACCGAAGGAGTAAAGTTTCCAAAACCAATACGCAAAGGAGTGCAATGAAACTTAATATAATGAATAATGCTATTGTCAACTACCTGAAGAAGACCTCATAGTAAGCTTGCACTCAAGAGACCAACGGTCCTTTCTCTGCCAAACGTTTCATCATCAAAATCTTCATTTGTGGAGTTTTCCTGACAAAGCAATTTACTTTCACGCATAGGATTTAAGTCAAGACCCTCCCAAACCAGTGGATTGTCTTGACGCATTTCGTCTTGTTCAGACCCCTGATTGGTATCAACATCAACGTCTGCATCTTGCCTCACATCATCGTATTCAAGTTCCACTCCCTTGTCATCATCCAAAAATGATGGGTCTGCATTAAGATCGGAGCACAAATCATATCCAGATTGTTCCTCAGATCCATGATAAGCCACTGTCACTCCTCCTAGGTCAGCTTGATCAGCAGCATCCTTTTTCTGCCTCTTCCATTTCTTTGTAGATGAAGTACCATCGTCCTCAAAATCTTCTTCTTCTCTTTCTCTATGTAAATAGACCCATAATTTTCTTTCCCCATCAAACTGTACACAAGGATCACGCTCATAATGCAAGCGGTCCAGGGCTCCACTAACAACTTGATTCACTTGTGTATCAGACACATCTTCAACAATATACTGAGAATCTCTTATCAAAGTACATACATCTGCTCTGGTTCCAATACTTCCAGGCAATCTGGCAGCTGCGTCTCTCACAAGACAAAGGATCGTAACATGCGGCGGTCGATCACGTTTCAGCATAAAGTGATCTCGGGCTTTTGATGTTGGCTTACCACCGCATCTTCTCAATGGGGCAACAATAGATTTTTTACCATCAGCTGCGGTGTAAGAGAAGGCCCTGTCAGGTACTGAATACCTAAGAAGTTCCTCCTTACGGAAATAAGCTTTCACTTCTTCAGAACTTGGATTGATGGTATTAAGACTCTTTTGAGCTCTTAAGTCCCGAAACCTCTCCTTCTCATCTACGTTGGGCTGCATCAACTCCAAAGGCGGTGCAGGAAGACTTCCTATTTGTTGGAGGGTCTCTTGCCCACATTTGAGCCAATTAGCAAACGAATCAACCAACTTGACAAGCATTTTGTGAGGAAGACCCCATGCTTCAGGAGATGTTACCTCCTCAATGGTCTCATTATCTGATGAACTATGAGAGACTGGGCCAGTCCATGACCAACTTTTTGTAGCTTTTTCATAAGCAGCTAATGGCTTCCAACCCTTTGCCCCTAAAGGTGCTGTTTTTGATGAAAAAATCTTCAGAACTCCTCTCACCAGATCCTGAAGTGGTTCTTGTGTTTCAAGAATGCAAGGATCTCCTGGATTCGATCTAACACGATTCACAATCTCCTGAACTGTTACAAAAGGCGTACTCCCTTCTCCAGCATGCTCACCGTTATTTGCATCCACCTTTTCATGAGTAATAACGCCATTGGCACCACCTTCCTGACTTTTGTTCTTCTCATCTATAGGTTCCCCAACATCTAAAGTATCTTCCGAAAGTTGAGTAATCATTGCCAAGCGAACTGCTGAAAGAAGATGCATAATCGAGAATGAGAAACCAGTATGAACAGTGGGTGTAATTAAAATAAATGGCTTTTTCTGGGGCTTGGTTTCCAGCTCCATATCTGTTGCTCCCATTTCTGTAACTGGGAGCTCAGAAATTTCCATATCTGAACTACCAGTGTCTGTCTCCATCTTCCTCTTTACCTTTTTCTTCAAAGAATGGGACTCAGCACTGCGTTGCAAATGATTGGACAGTAGATCTTCATCTCCTCTACTCATATCCATGGCATCCTCTTTCCCTTTCCGCTTCTTTGTCACCAAACTGCAGCCAAGTATTGGGACCTCAATGTTTTCACGGTGATCCCTCAAATATCCTTCGACATTCTGGCCTTTGTTTCTGGATCTACCCTGTGCACTACCATCTTCCTCATCAACAAAGTATTGAGACTGTGAAACAGAATGGTCATGAACAACTTCTCGTTTCTGCTTTCCACTAGCAGTATAAGTCTTGAGTGAGGGTATATGCAACCTTTCACCAGGTCCCCCTTGAACTTTTGCATTCTTGCCCAATCTGTAGAGTGGCTTCAGTTCATCATCATCATTGTCGTCAAGTTTATCCAAGCTGGGGAAATAGCGCCCTTCCAAATGCAAGGGACTACTGTCTCCCATCTTACCCTTCTGTTTTCCTTTGGAAGAATAGTTATCTAAACTACGCATATTTCCTTGATCAACAAAACCACCCATCTTTTTGGAGGAGTAATTGATCCCCTCAAGGGCCTGCATATTCTTCACCTCTTTCTGCGCAAATTTGGCTCTTTTTGCATCTAGACTGGGCATCAACAATGAAGATGGAGAAGGTTCCATAACGCCACTGGGATAAGCCAACTTGCTCCTCAGCAAAGGGTTGCTATCCTCATCATCCTCAAATTGATCTGATGAGTCTGATTCTGTTTCTTCATTTTTAACAAACATTCTATTACCTTTCAATGCCACCATGTCTGATCCTCCATTATGTAGTTTATTCCCTCTTATCTTCCCTTGCAATGGTTTTGCTCTAAATTCAGAAGATAAAAATCTATCATTCATCTGTGGCGGGGAGGCTCTATAGGACTTGTAATTTAAATCAGGAGACTCCCTCCCAGTCTTCCATTTCTTGCTCCTAAGACTCCAATCATCTGCTCGAAAGGGGGATTCCATAGCGAAAGCCTCCCCTTCACTCCTGTTATTCCAGAATAGATCAGCATGATCGGATGAATCATATCGATCTCCTCTGAAAGGTGCCTGTGGAAGTCTGCCTTTCAAGAATTTCATCTGATCGCCCACTGCATATTGCTGAATATTTCCTGGATACTTGGTCTTTATACCAAAATCATATGGAGCCCTCATGTTAGGAGGTTTTGCTGTCAATACCTTTGCCTCCGACAACAGGTTTGCATCCCGGTTCCTAGCATAAGCATGCACATCATTTTTTGTAGAGAGAGGCAGACCCATTAAACTGTCAGCGATTACATCATTACCTCTTATAAAATTCTTTCCCACTTTCAGAAGACCGGACTTGTCAGGCATGCTACCACGAGACGCAAATCGATCCCGTTGAACATCAATTCCATATGTTGTTTCTTCAGCATCATCACTACTTATCATCTGATCCCTCATTCTGAGAGCTGCCCCAGAATCATACGCCCCAAGCTTATTCGACCGAGGAAGAACAGCTGCGGAACTGTATGGTCCAGGATAACTCACTGGCTCTTTTTCTAAAGGAGTCTTTGACCCACCCAACTTCAGTATGCCTTTGGAATTCTGCTTCCCATATTTGGCCACTTCCAAAGACGGTGACCGCCCTTTTGATGCAAAATCCATATTCGAGCCCACCCCATATGGAGAATGACGACTGATTTGCTGTGCAACTTTCCTGTCCTTGATCTTGTTACTCCGTAGACCTTCACCTGAATCTCTTTCTGATGAGTCACTGGCCATATCTTCCATCTTCTCAGACATCAAACTCTTCTGGATTCTCATTATATTCAACACCCGGAGCCTCTCCTCAATACTGTATCCCTTGCAATTAAGCCAAGCATCCCTTATCTGACAGAGATTACGAACCATAGTGTTCTGATGCTTCCTCAAAAGATTGTAGTGTCGCCGGTGCTGAAAGAAATTCAAACCCTCCCGGTAAAGGGCAACTCTTGGCTCGCACAAACCTCCCTTCAACATATCAAACAGCCTGGTAACGGGGCTCCCAAAATGGAAGTTACACCCCGTAAAAAGCTCCTTGAGAGTAATCATAAACGTCTCCTGGTCCATGTCAGGCAGATACTTAGTAAGGCCGAACTGCTCCTCCTCACTCAAGCACTCATTCCACACATCCACTGACAATATATCCTCCAGACTCGGAAGATCATACAGCTCGAAAGGAATGCCGCAAGTCTGATTCCCAACCTGGCAATACTCGACACCGGTTTCCCCCAATTCCAACAAATCAAAGTCATCCGACCCGGCCCCGGAGTCAGCATCATCAAACTCATCATCATCATCAGATTCAGCAGCAGAGCTACGCTGCTGAAGCTCATCATCGTCACTGGAGACACTCTTCCTACTACCAGGAGAGACCTCCGAATCCAACCTCGAAACCTTGAAGTTATTCTTCTCAATCGCCATACACTCTCCCAAAAAAAATTCACAACCAAATGCCAGAACCCGCCAAAAGCAACAAATTTCAAAACCAGGCCACCTCCAATCTCACCGGACCCCAAACTCTCACACCATCACACAATCAATCAAACCCTAATTCCACAACAACAAAACAAAAAAAAAAGCAAAAACCTCAAAAATCCGCGACTGCCAAAACTGAAAAAGCATACAAATCGAAGCAATAACACCGAGATTGAAAAAAACCCCAAAAATTTACGACATTACAAACTCGCGCGGATTGAGATTGGAAGGAAGAATTACCTGGAAGGAGCTTCAATTGAGCGGCGGAGGAGGAAGAGCCAGGCATGGAAATTGAAGGTTGCGAAAGGAAGAAGGCGATTGGGGGAGAAGACGAGAAACCCTAGAAGAAGAAGAAGCGGTCGTTTTGATTATAGAGATATGTGCGAGATATTATTTTCTTAGATGTGTGTGTGGGAGAGAGGAGGTCGCAGGGGGGTGAAGAAGACGATGGTGACGTGGAGAGAGGTGGCCCGTCTGATTTGGCGACGAGGGGAAGATGGGAGCAGGTGCAAAAAGACCAAAAGGGGCACGAGCGGGAAAGCGGAACGAGGCCCCCTTTAAGCGTGTGCGCGTAAGCTCAGCTCAGAGAGAGAGCGAAAACTGGAGAAAGCAACCGGAGAGCGAGGCGGGGAGCCCGAGTCGACTCACCGCCCAATTCCCCCGGCACGGACCGTTTCGTTTCTTTTCTTTTGACCCGTTTCGTTTGGGCCATCGAACGGCGTCGTTCTGCTTAAAGTTTTTTTTTATTTTTTATTTTTTAAGTGGGGACTTTTGGATTTTCGGAGCAACGACTTTTCCGAGCGTTACATGTGGACCCCGCATTGGTTTTTTCCTCTCTGAGTAGTGACCAGTGAGTACACATATGTAGCAGAGAGAGGAGATGAACTTTAAACTTTACCAAAAGAAGATGTACTAGAAAGAGAGCTGTTTGACTATTTCTCACTTCGTCCACACTTGTAAAAGGTGTACTACACCAACTAATTGTCCTCCTACATTATAACATTGCTATAAAAAATTTCTATAGAAACTAGCAAAAATTAAAGGTAAATCGTCAGCCTCCTCAAGAAAACTACCAACAATAGAATTATTGTTATAACCTTGAGATTTGTAGACCCAACCATTAAAATCTACAATCCAGGCATGCAAAGAATCGGTAGACCAATCAAAACTAAACTTGTCCCCGTATCAAGAACACTGCTCGCCAAGGCACTCAATTGTGGTACTCACAATGTGATTATACTAAAACGCCTTGTAGAATTTAGAAATGAGCATTCCACCTAAAAGTAAAAGCAGCACACCTAGAGGAACAAAAATAGCACAATTGAGCAAAAAAACCCGGTAGAAGATCTCCTGGGTCCCAAATCCAGACCCATGGAGAGGTCTGACCCACGAAATGATGAAAATGGGCCAAAAGAGTGACATAGGCCCAATAGCAGGCCAAAATCTGGGAAACCCATATTGATCTGTACATCTATAGTAGGGCACCCAAACTTAGCAACCCCTCATTGTCAGACGGCATCTGCCTCCATCCCAACCACTAAATCAGAGACCGCTGCCTCCTTGGAAAGCCTTTATCAGTCCCAGCGATAAGAGTCATGCATGCCCAAATGGATCTGAACACCCAGCCATAACCACCAATCTCCCTATTCGTTACCACCGCAAGCAGCAAATTAGGTACCATCACAACCCAGCGCAGCCACCAAAGAATGAGCCAACTACCACCCAAAGATCGATGCCGGAGAGGCCACGTCTAGGCCGTGGCCAAAAGTCACCCAACCCAATTGTGACCGTCAACCATAACCACAAACAATCCCCGAATCGGAGAAAACTCGGCTTGAAACCGGTAGGCGCAGTGGCCAAAGTTGCCACTATGCTTGGCCGCTGATGGGGAGACGCTGAAGGCTCCCATCGATGCCATTTGTCTTCGGCGGTGCTAAGGCAGCGAGAGCTTTCGCTCTCGAGTTTCATTTTTTAGGTTTTGTAATTGTTCCTTTTATCCTTAAAATTATTTGCCAAAGCTCTATTAGAACTAGTGCTTTTTCAATCATTACAAAACGTTATAACAGAAAGCAATAGAGAAAAAGAAGAAGATGGGAGTGCTTACTTGCACCTATCCTAATAACGATCCCAATCGATCCTAAAGGAAATGAGATGGTGCTTGTTTAGTGTTTGGTCCTTGACCTAGTCCATCTTAGCTAAAGATCTTCTATGAGTCTTCTTAGAAATGTTGTTCAACGTGCGTACCACAATTTCGTGCTTGATGCAGGTTTAGTAACAAGGCAAAGTTTCTTTTGTTAGTGCTAGTCTCTTGTGCTTTAATGTTATTTAGTGTAGTTTGTGTACCAATGTATGTACTATTCCAACATTGAGGTTGTTTTTCATTTACCCGAAAAAAAAAAAAAAAATTATAACCAACTTCGCACTTACAGTTTTGATGATTGAATTTTCAATAAATTAATAATTTTAATTAAATAATAAACCTTTTCCGGTCCTAACAAAATTTATAATATATACGAGAGTTTGGACACAGTTTGGACACACATGTCCAAGCAGGTTTAGATATAAGTATTTTCCTTATGTTTGCATCAGCTCTCTTTGTTTTAACTAGTTTTGAATTTATATTATTTTTTAATAAAGATTAAATAGTTTAATGTATTTATAAATTACATAATATAACTGAAAAGAAATGTTTTAAACTAAACAAAAATTATAGAGAGCAAGATTTCTTTATACTTAAAAGTGAGATAGCTAAAAGTTATAGTGGAGAGTCAATCAGGACTCTGATGCGGTCCCTCGTGACAAAGATGGAGACAACGCAGAGGTAGAGGTTGTCCGTTGGTGGTCCCTTATGGGATAATGGTGGTCAGAGTAGGGACTGCATATTGAATGAGACAAGGGCTCTTGTGTGAACCCTGCCATTGCTGTTTGGAAGCGATGGTGATGAAGGAAAGCCGAGGCGGAGGGGTGGTGGAAGGCCGGTGGGGTTGTGGGATCAACACCTAGATCTCGGCTTCTCCCATGTCTGGGCATCGACAACGAAGCAGGCAACATCCAGGTTGGTTAGTTGGGTGGCTTGCACTGTATGGGTGGTGGGATCTGGTATGATCTCATATCTTCGCTTGGTAGACCAGTGGAAGGGTTGTGACGGGTGTTGGTGGTTGACGTCGACCTCGGATCACATCAGTTATGCTCTTTGGTGGTCGGGCGTTGTCAAGGACAGAAGGAGGGCTGGTAGAGGTGTGACGGTGACTGTGAGAAAGCTTCAGACGGCAGGTCTCTACGTTGGCCTCCATGAGTCCCTGTATTTGGGCCTGGTAGTTCTATCTGGGCCTAGCTTTTTTGTTTCGTTTTTTCTTATTTTTTGCTTTTTATTTGTAAGGGGCTTAGAGCCCTTAATTAATTTCTACTATAGGTTAGTAGAGAGAGGTGGGTGTTATCCCGTTGTGTGCACCTTAAGAGCAAGTTCACCCGTGGGTCACCAAGTCACCTAATATTCACTATTTTTTTAAGTGTATTTTCACTCTTTCGGTCAGTAGTACATTATATTTCATGTCCTGGGTCGCCCTGTGTCACCCTGCGTCACTTTCTGGTCACCCTGATGACCTGCAAGCTGATCTGGTGACCCAAATCTTATTGGAAACTGTGCCGTGACTCAGAGAGTGAAAATAAACACTAAAAAGCAGTGAATAGTAAGTGACATGGTGACCCAACGGGTGAACTTGCTCTAAGTGTTATGTCTGGCTTAGGACAACGGCGAGTTCCTTGCTTCGTCAATTCGTCATCTTCTTATCGTATACTTGATATACATTCGTGAGTGTCATCATCCTGCCACTAGGAGGTTGCGACCATTTGATAAAGCAATGAATTCACTACTTCACTAGGACACAGAAGGCACACAAGGTGTACAATCCGAGACAAAGCCCACGTCGCCCTGACACATATCGATAGGGACTTATTTCTGGCTTGAAGCCAATTCTAATTAAAATAAACAAATAACATAAGTATAAGTTAATATAGTTTGGGCCCACAGCAGATGCTCAGGCCCACATAATTCTCAGCCCAAGCCCATATCCAGATCTACAACCACCGTACCAGTTGCTCCCATGGAATCCCGCCGCCCACCTTCCGCCATCTACACTCCTACCTCTGCCTTCCACGTGGGATAATGGTGGTCGGATCAGAGTCCTGATTGACCTAGTGGCAGAATGAAACTAAGGGTCATTGAATTTATTTTTCTGTGGCAACATAGTGGGAAAGTTGTTTGTAGTGTATTATGGCTTCGTGTGAGCATTATCTTTTCGATATGTCGCCAAAATTGTAAAGCAAATGAAGTAGTCAGTCGTGCACTCTTTGCTAATTGGTGCTTGTTAGAATACACAAGATTAATAGAAACTCCTAATATTATTTTGGGATGTTCTCTCAATGTTTATTATAATATGGGGTTTAGGCACTATGTCCCCCCCCCCCCCCCCCCCCCCGGTATTCTATGGTTTCATTAATGGTTAAGGCTTGAGGGCTGCCGTTTTAGCACTACCTAAAAAATAAAAAAAATTAAATATGCTCTCCAAAATAGCTAAAGAGCTAAAATAGAGAGTCTATTAAAGATGCAATAAATTTTGTCTTTTTATAGTGTAGATTGTAAAAATGTGATGTTAAGATAATAAAGTATGAAACATGGAGTATGGATTGTAAAATGAGCAGTGTGAATTTCACTCCCCTTAAAAAATTCAAGATATATACATGGTAATTCTAAGTAACGATATCATAAAGAGTTACTAATAAGCAACACAACCATAAATGAACACCGAAACACCTAACATAAATTGCAAAAAATAATACGAGTAACAAAGCATTGTGTTACTTGATAAAACATCTATACAACATGGCAACATGCTGTTGGATCAATCATTAGTTATATCTCACTACAAGGTCTATCGAATTTGAAAGAGTTTTCTCGTCTACACATAAAATCAGTTTTTTTCTTTCTTAATTCTTTCCATTTCGCTTTTATTTATTTATTTATTTTTTTTTTAAAAAAAACCCACCCCACTCCCACCCTTGATGAGGCTCAAACTCCTGACCTCTTATATATGAGACCAAAGCCTTACCACTCCACCAAACACACACACCCTCATTTCGCTTTTATCATTTCATGGGTTGTTAGATTTAGGACTCGGCTCTTTCTTTCTAATATCTCCTAAAGAATTGAAGGGGGTGCAAAGTGTAATTGGTTGTTCGCTTGCCCCTTTGAAGATGCATAACCTCCCCTTGTTTTGTTATCCCATACTGCAATCTGAGCGAGATTACTGCACCCCAAACCTCGTTCATTGTCACCACAAGAATATGATGCCCGATATAACCGGTGCCTCAATAAGCTCTATCACTACACCTTAACAAAAGAGGTTGAAATAGACCGTCATGAAGGTATTGTATGAGACTTTTTTTTCTTTTTTGATGCGGTATTGCATAAGACACTGTTAAATAGATCCTTGTGTGAATTTGTTCTGTTTCCTATTATTAGATAAGATGGCTAAATTAACTGGACCTTCAGTTGCTCTTCCCTCCTTTGCAAACCCTTGTGACCATTTCAACTTTGGTTTCTCTCCACAACCCCACCTGCAGTTTCTTTGTCCTTCTTTTCCTTTCTCCCAGATCTTCATTCTTCAATCTTCAATCACATGTGAGTTGGGCTAAATTTTTCCTGGTGTCAATGAACATCTCAGAAAATGAAGGTAAGGAGGACCCATCAAAATGGGGGCTTCAAAACATCGAAATTGATCCCATGGTTGAGGTGCCTTTAAATCATTCCAATGACACTGCATTGAAAAGGACCAATAGCAGTGTCAGGAGGAGAAATGCGTTTCAGGGAAATGTTCGTGGTGGAATGGGAAGGATTAGGAGCCTACATTTTCTTAATATCAAAGGGAAGGAATCAGATGCTTGGAAGCCTATGGAGAAGCGCTTTAATCAATATGCAGTTGATAATAGGCTCAGTAGGGACAACTTTGGGACCTGCATTGGTAAGTTATACACGTTTTCAGTACTTGAAATGGAACATGCATGGAACACAATGTATATGAGGATTTAGACGCTTTTGTTTCGTAGGAATGGGTGGACGAGAATCGAAGGACTTTGCAGGCCAACTGTTTGATGCATTATGTAGGAGGAGGAGGATAAATGTAAACGATGGGATTACTTGTGAAGAATTGAGGTTGTTTTGGGAAGACTTGACTAATGAAGACTCCGAAGCCCGGCTTCAGATATTCTTTGACATGTAAGGCAAAGCTCTTGTTCCTTGATTTAACATGCTTGAAGTACAAACTAGAATGAGCGAGGCTGATGATTTTGTTAGGTGTGACAAGAACGGTGACGGGAAGCTGTCGGAGGAGGAGGTGACGGAGGTAAGAAATGAGACTCAATACGTACATGTTTTATCTTCCTGTATCTTTTTTTTTTTTTTTCTACGTTTAATAAATCAGATTTCTAAAACTTCTTACGGAAAAGGTTATAGTTTTGAGTGCCTCCACGAACAAGTTGGCAAATCTTAAACAGCAAGCAGCATCATATGCAGCTTTGATCATGGAAGAGCTTGATCCTGACCACCTCGGATATATAGAGGTGAATACTATGTTCACAGCTCTATAGCTAGCTATTTCCTTCAATTCGTCATCTTCTTATCGTCAGCTTGATATACATTGTCAGTCCCTTCACTATCAGTTTAAGCTTTTACCATCTAGTTGTAGTTGATATACATTTCTATCACATGTAGAAAATTTCAATCAAGATTCCCCACTTCTTTGTTAGTTCGAAAGGTGCAAGGTGGGGTTGCACTATTAGCTTTTTGCTGATTCCCTATCAGCTAAAGCTTTTAGGTATAATGGTTGCCTAATACTTGTATTCTATTTCTCCAGATGTGGCAGTTAGAAACTCTACTTAGGGAAATGGCAATGGCTGAGACTGAAGTAAAACCAAAACTTTGCAAGAAAACCCAGACTCTCGCAAGAGCCATGATTCCCAGAAGATACAGGAATCCTATGAGCAAATTCGTATCTACTACCACAGAACATGTCCATGAAAACTGGAGGAAAATATGGGTTGTTTCGTTGTGGTTAGCAGTAAACGTGGGCCTCTTTGCTTGGAAATACCGCCAGTACCAGAAAAATCCGTTATTCAAAATCATGGGTCGATGCCTCTGCTTTGCAAAGGGTGCTGCTGAGACCCTCAAGTTCAACATGGCTCTCATTCTCATTCCAGTTTGTAGGGGAACTCTTACAGTCCTTAGATCAACATTTTTAAGTAACTTGATCCCTTTTGATGACAATATCAATTTCCATAAGTTGATTGCATTGGGGATAACAATCGGGACTGGTATACATGGAATCGTGCATCTAACTTGCGATTTTCCAAGATTGATTTCATGTCCAAGGGGTCAGTTCTTGGACATTGCCGGGCGTTATTTCAATTCTGTGCAGCCAAGTTACATGGATCTGGTTACAACTACTCCAGGCATAACTGGGATTATCATAATTGTTATAATGGCATTTTCCTTCACTCTCGCACTAAACTCACTCAGGAAAAGTGCCATCAACTTACCGGGGCCTCTCAAGAATTGGATAGGGTTTAATTCCTTCTGGTATTCACACCAAATGCTGGGATTGGCATATATGCTCTTCATCATACACGGTTTTTTCTTAATATTTCAGGATCAATGGTACAAGAAGACGGTATGTAAACTACTTCATTGAGCTTGATTTCCTTTGACCAAATAGAATCAATAACTGCGATTGTGCATAGTTTTGTGACATTAGTCACATTATCTAAGAAGCTTTATTGAGTTATATAATGTATGATGCTTTCTACATTGTCATATGCACACAAGACAGTAACTAGTGCATTTCCACAAATCTTATGCTTCCAAATTTGCAAGGATATTTTATCACTTTGGCTTCAAGAATATATTGGTTATTTTTTTATTCAAATACATCTGATCGTGTTTGTTCCAACTGAAAAATGCTAAGCACCTCCTTAGGTTGTACAGAATTTTTGAGAACACCGATTCAACTGCATCTGCAAGCACCTTCTAATCAGTCCTAGAATCATCTGGTCTCGTATTTTATGACAGTCTGTAAAGCAAAAGCAATGCTGAAACATTCTGAACTATAATTTTTTTTGCAGACATGGATGTATGTATCAGTTCCAGTATTATTGTATGCAACTGAACGTTTGGTCACACTTCTTCAAGAATATTCACATCCTGTCTCTGTCATTAAGGTCAGTACCAGAAACTTTTACCAATTCACTAGAATATATAGAAAGTTCATCACAAGTTCCTGGAACATTTCAGGCGATAACTTATACAGGAAATGTTCTCGCACTGTACTTGAGCAAACCTCCAGGATTCAAGTACGAAAGTGGAATGTACATGTTTCTCAAGTGTCCTGATCTATCAAATTTCGAATGGTAATATATCACGTAGTTCTTGACATGATCAGAAACTAAAATATCATTATACTCAAAGCGCTTCATTCAATACAGGCATCCTTTCACCATCACTTCTGCCCCGGGAGATGATTACTTGAGTGTCCACATCCGAGCTCTGGGAGACTGGACTACAGAGCTCAGAAACATCTTCTCTGAGGTAGTACAATTGTATATATTATCTAGTCTATTTTACTTTAGTTCCAATGTTACATTTTCTTAGACTGTAGATCATATCATCTAAATCATAATTTTTTTTTTCTTTTCCTACTTCTGGGAGACTGGACTACAGAGCTCAGAAACATCTTCTCTGAGGTAGTACAATTGTATATATTATCTAGTCTATTTTACTTTTGTTCCAATGTTACATTTTCTTAGACTGTAGATCATATCATCTAAATCATAATTTTTTTTTTTCTTTTCCTACAGTTACATTTAGGCCATAGATCTTTTCATTTGAATTTGTTTGTTCTACCCATATTGTTTTCTCTTCTATAGATCCTTTCATTTAACATATGCAGGTCAGCAGTCAGCTTCAATGTACTCAGACTACTAGAAAAGGAACCCTTATTAGAACAGAAACTAGAGTGAAATCAAAAAAGCACGAAGTTGAACGAAACTATGATCATGAACAACCAGTGTGAGCAGACTTTTAGCTGCACTAAAGTGAGTTCACTATGGAATCACATATTGGTAACTCCTACTTCTTGTGACAGATATCCGAAGATTGTAGTAAAGGGACCCTTTGGAGCCCCTGCTCAGAATTACACCAAGTATGACATCTTATTGCTCATAGGTCTTGGAATTGGAGCAACTCCTTTCATCAGCATCGCAAAAGATATCATAAACCGTATAAGCTATAGATATGGTCAAAGGCCTGTAAGTTGAGAAGAAAAAGACTTAAATTTATAGAAAATGTGATGCAAATCGTAACTAAAACTTCAGATTAGTTAACTTATGCAGGAGTCAGCACATGGCAGTGAAGAAAGAAGCTTAGAAACTGTGCTAAGCACCCACCAACTTGAAACGAATACAAGGACTCCAGAAAGGGCCTACTTTTATTGGTTAACAAGGGAACAAGGTTCCTTTGAATGGTTTAAAGGCGTCATGGATGATATTGCAGAGTATGACAACCATGTGAGTTTCAAAGTGCCATCTTTAACAGGAACCATCACTACTAATAATCCACTAATGTGAGTCGATGATTGTTGCAGCAAGTGATAGAAATGCACACCTACTTGACAAGCGTCTACGAAGAAGGAGATGCACGGTCTGCGCTTATTACCATGGTACAGAAACTGCAACATGCAAAGAATGGGGTCGATGTTGTCTCAGAAAGTCGGGTATTCACTACCTAGAATTACCATATACACAAAGAATTGTTGATGGACTATTAACACTAATGCTAGCTATATCTCTTTTTTACTGTAATTATGACAGATAAGGACACATTTTTCAAGACCTAATTGGAGAAAGGTGTTTTCGGACTTGGCTGCAGCTCATCAATCGTCTCGAATAGGTAAGCCTACTAATTATGATGAATACTGAACCCTTCAAGCTACAAAGTTTTCTGCACTTTGAGCATAAGATGGTTCTGTTTCTTCTCTTTGTTGCAGGCGTCTTCTACTGTGGAAGTCCAACACTGATTAAAACACTAAAGGAGCTCTGCCTAGAATTTAGCTTAAATTCATCAACCCGATTCCAGTTCCACAAGGAGAATTTCTAGAATATCTACCACACCACAGGACATGTATATGTAGAACCTCACTGCTCTCCCCTTGAACTTAAACATTGTACTTTGAAGCAATAAGAAAGTGTACACATACAATAATAGAGAAAGTGAGAACAAATTAAAGTTGACTATAACTCCCAAGGTGTTTTAATTTTGAGAATTAATTTGTTTGATGCATATTGTTGTTTCATTTTTTAGAAGTTTAAAATTATGATAATACAGAAAGTTAAATCGTCACGCACATAAATATCTCAATCGCATAATACTTCCAAACAATCAACTGATCAAGAAACATCTCATCACAAAAAAGATTTAACCCGGATTTACCTGTTCTCAGTAATCTCCCATTGTCTTCGTGGTTATCATGAAAGGTCAAATGGTTCTGGTTTGAGATGTAGTGTGAAAATAAATAAAAAAAGAACGAAGCAAAAGAAGGTTTTCATAGCAACGCCGTCTGTGGGAATCGAACCCACGACCACGTGGTTAAAAGCCACGCGCTCTACCAGCTGAGCTAAGACGGCTGTGATTAACCACTATTGCAATGGCTTTTATATAACTAAGGTGTTAAGATTTTCACATAGTAAGCGATCGAGACTACGCATGGTTCATCCAAAAGACACTCCTATGTATTTCAAAACTTAATAAAGCATGGATGACGAGAGGCTAATATATAGCTACTCACATTAAAGAAGAGAAGAGATCATACTAATAAAGCAGAGGGATAGAGCTACTCATGCCTATGTGGATGAGTTAACCGAAAAAAAAAAAAAAAAAAAGGCAAACGGGTAATATATGGGTCCCTAGGTGGAGATTTAGACTTAAAATCTTGATGTATTCAATTAAGATTTAAAATTATGGTTTTTGTCTATTTACCCCATTTTTAGATATTTTTTCCCACTTACCCCCTTAAGTTTTTTTAATTATCTCTTACCCAAAACACTCTAAGGAGGTCTTCCCTAATACCCTATTAAGATTTTTTTTTTTTTTAATACCATTTTACCCTTACCCCTTTGTTACTTAGAGAGAGAGAGAGAGAGAAACCGTGGGAGACTTCACCGGAGTCCGGTCACTAGCCGCCAGAATCCGGTCAACTTTCGCAGTATTCTGGTCATCGGCTTCCGCCCACCGGAATTTGGTGAAAATCTCACCGGAAAGTTTTTTTGCACCCAATAGACTTGTATTGCCCTAATAGTCTATTGCCCCCTAATAGACGTCTATTGCCCCCAATAGTCGACTATCAGTCATGTATTGCCCCCTAATAAACGACTATCAGCCATGTATTGCCCCCAATAGACGTCTATTGCCCTCCAATAGAACTTTTGGTAGCCGGAATAGGAACTAATCTTCCTAAAATTAGACAGATAAAACTTTGATTAAAGAAAAAAAGAAGAAATTATATCAAATTTAAAACGTCTATTGCCTCCCAATAGACGTCTATTGCCCCCTAATAGAACTTTTGGTCATCGGAATGGGAACTAATCTCAGTAAAATTAGACAAATAAAACTTTAATTAAGCAAAAAATAGAGGATATTACATCAATTCAAAAATAGACGTCTATTGCCCCCCAATAGAACCGTTTTTTCCCCCTTCTTTCTTTCTTTCTTTCTTTCTGGGCCTTCTGCCCATATTTTACCAAAAATAAAATAAAATTGGGCACCCAAAATTAATTTGCATCACTTTCCGGTATCAGGAGCGTTCAATGCACCAACTACGGTGCCTTCTGATCCAGTACTGCCGTCGTTGTCCCTGTGACCAAGGTCGTCTCTGGCCTCCCCCGTCGAAAACAAACACTGTGCCGCCAATCGTTCAACAATCTTGTCCGGCACCACCAACTCCACCGTGCGCTCCAACTCCTCCAAATCAGACTCCTATACATTCATTCCACCATAAATCAAATTTAATCAAATCGAAAATCCAAATCGCAGACCATAATCAAAATCATACAAACCTAGAAACTCAAACAAATTTTCGAAAGATTAAGATAGAATTCTTACGAGCTTTTGATGCCGAGTTTCTTCTCCGCAACTGGAGATGAAGTGGAAGGGCGAAGCTGGCGATGAAGCTGTTGATGCTGGAGCACTGGTCCGGGCAGAGTCTCTGCCTCAACTGGAGAAAAGCTCCGCCGCGTACAACCCTAGCTGCGAAGAAAGCTCCGAAACTCCTAATCCAAGCAGTGTCGGCGTCATGCTAGGGGGAGAAAGAGAGAGATCCGATCTGCTCTGGAGGATGAGAGAGAATGCAGATCGTGGAGAGAGAGAGAGAGAGAGGGTAAGTGTAATTAAGTCAAGGGTAAAACTGTCATTTTACTTTAAATACTATAAGTGGGAATTTGCTGGGGTAAGTGGGACAATTTTGGCTCATTTTGGTGCTTTGGGTCAAGGACCTTTAAAATTATCCATTCAAATATACTAATATTCAAAAGTATACAGATTTTAAAGGATTTTTCATTAAATGTTGGATTTTGGAGGATTTTATAGTGTTTTTTTTATACATATCAAAACTCAAAAACAATCAAACCATTTCCTAAGAGATTTTGATGGATTCTTTCTCACTCAAAAAATGAAGAAGCTCTTCACCAAAAAAAAAAAACAAGTCTCAATAGGTGACACTCATCCATTTTGTCTTAGACCTATTTTCTCACTATCTTCCTTTGTCTCTGCTCTCATCTAAAATTTTTTATTTTATTTTTATCACTATAGCTCTAGAAGCCTTAATCCTTCCAGCTAATTGAGCTCACTTTAAATGGTATTACTAAGATGATACATACACACATGATTCTTTTGTAAATTAGATATGAAATAATCTATGTCATTAGTTTACTACTTTATCTTTTGTGTAACATTTTGGCTGGTTAGTTTTCTGTTATTGTTCATATATCATTATACACAACATAAAGAATGGTAGATTACCAAACTTTCTTGTCATTGATATAGCATTATAGTTGGATCCATACATCTGTTGCTTAATTAAAGAAGAAGAAGAAGGAAAAAAAATTAACCTACAAAAACATCATAAGGATTTGTAAAATCTTAACAAATATTAGTAAATTAATCCATTAGAATCAAACAGAGTCCATATGGAATTTAAACAATCCGTGGATTAAGTAAATCCATAGATTATAAAAACTCAAACAAACTTTTTTTAAATTTGAATTGAATACACCCCCCTTAAGCTTTAACTCCAACTTCAAATAATAATCAAAACTTGGATTCTTTCACCTTGGGTCATATCACTCATATGGGAAGGCAGATTGAAACACCTAAGCAATTTCAATTTGGGGAAGAACCCAACAATGAATGAAAAATAAAAGCAATTTGCCTAAATTAAGGTGAGGTTATTTAAGCAACTCCAATTTTTGTCCACCTTCTTCCTTGTGAAACTTTGATTCATGTTTAGCCAGAAAAGCAAATCTCTAGATTGAGTTAAGTATTTGTTTTCTAGAAAAACACTTTTCTTGCCGCTCTCGACAAAACTCCGATCAGTTCCGTAGATGCATTCTCAACTCATGTGTCCCAATTTCGCCTATTTAAACAAACTTGGGAAATGTTTATGTATCTTAAACGAAACAGTAAACGGAATGTGGCAATGTGCTGAATTATATTGCCCGCATGCATCGGCTTGTTCGAAAGGTCCAAAACCCAAGTAAATACGAAAAAGCTGACTTCTACGTGACTACATGTCATATTTACATGTCCATCAAGTACTTACTGCACGGCCTTCGCAATATGGCAGCTTTAAGCTACGTAACAGACAAACAATATAAGAATTAAATTTTTTTTTTTTGGTCTGAGAATTAAAAGTTCAAAACCAAAGAAAAATAATTCATAAATAACCAACACCCATTTTAATTAAAACCCAATATTTCTCAGCAATAATATACATTGCAGATACAGTAGTTGCAGTAAGAGTTGGTGAGTTTAGGTTAAATAGGTTCATGATAGCAACTAGGCTAAAGGACCCTTTTTAACTCACTAGACAATTCAGATCTTTCACATCGTACACCTCAAGAAAACACAACACACAGACCAAGAAACTAATACAAGTCGTCACAGCAGACACAGATTTTAAGTCTAGTTATAGGATCTCTGCAGCTAAATACTGAACATGAGAGATCAGAGAGACACATGCATTAGGCAGTTGGCTAGGTTTACTTAATTATAGTTTCTAGGCCGGGTTGGATGGTGTAGATGTAGATTCTTCTTCTTCATGATCTTCAGCTCTGAGATTAGGGGACTTGATGGGGAAGAGTTGGAGTGTTTTAAGGGGTCTAGGAGTAGCAGCAGCTGATCTGGTACAACATGCAGGTGATGCGGGTGGGCCCACATCCATCGTCTTCTTCGTCGTCATCATCCAATCATGGCCATACATGTTCAGCACCGACTTCTCCATCTCCAATCTCTCTGCTGCTGCTGGGATTTCATGGACCTTGCGCGTGTAGTTCATCATTGCATCTTCAACTCCCACCTATATATGGCAAAACAGAATTTATACCAAACTGAAAACCCTAATTTCATCACAAACGTGGTGTTTAAAGAAGTTACATGTTCCAGAAACATGCTTTAAAAAACACACCGGAATAGAATAGAAAACAACAGTTTTACCCTTTCCAGCAGTATCTTTTTCCATATAACTTCTATTTTTGTCTCATACGATAGATTTACTGCCTAGTACTAATTTAGCAACTCTAGGAATTAAGCTGAAACAGTATTCAAATGTACCCAATAATTATGAAGAATATCCTCTCTTTCCTCTAATACATAGAATTCCTCATCAATTTGTAAAAGCTATAGAAAAATAAAGCATATGAAATAGATTCTAGTGTACACACACACACACACAAGAATATCTTCTCTTCCCTCTAATACATAGAATAGCTCATCAATTTGTAAAAGCTATACAAAAATAAAGCGTAAGACATGATAGATTCTTGTGTGTGTGTGTGTGTGTACAGACACACAACTTTTCTCTCACAATATTCGTCAATGACCAGAATCGATCTATCAACTTGATGGAATGTGACAAGATTTTTTTTCTTTTTTTGCATAAGCATCAATTCAGAGCTAGAGACATTATATATCTATATATATATATAGTACCTGAGGAAGAAAGCCAGCTGATAAGCTATGATGATGACAACAAAGCGGCTGATGAAGAACAGAAGAAGCAGAAGGGGACTGATCAAGGTAACCTAGAAGGCTCTGCTGGTTGAGCATTAGCTGCTGTTGATGATGATGTTGACAATGGTAATAATTATGATAGAGTTGTTGCTGTTGAAGTTGAAGTTGCTTGCAAAGCTTCCTCCTAAGCTTTTGTCTGTCCCTTGCCTTGTGGTTTTGGAACCAGTAGAACACATTCTTGCCCTCAATCTTTCCATAGAAAGAGAGCTGGGCAGTGATTTGTTGAATTTGGGAAGCATTTGGAGTTCTGACTCCAGCCCTGTACATCTCTTCAAGGATCATCAGTTGCTCTGGGGTTGGGCACCATCTTGAGGATGAAGAAGCAGAAAAATTTGCTGCAGGAGACATTGATTAATATTTGAACAAATCCTTTGGAATGACTTGATCAATTGGAATTGTAGTGGATCGGAGGAGGTTTGAACGCAGAGGGAGGGGTCCGAGGGTATATGTAGACAGACAGAGAGAAAGAAACAGTGGATATAGAGAGGGAGGAGAGACAAAAAGAGGGGTGCAAACAGAAAATAGTGTGGGGTTAAGAGAAATTGAATAGTAGCACCGGTGCTGCAGACTTGTCAATGCTGATGCTTCAGTTCACTGAGAGGGGCATTCAAGTGTAAGTTTCAGTACTGAGAGTGGGGTATGGGTGTAACCGTATAAGGTACTTGAATAATTATGTCATCATCATCACCAAATAATTTTACTTAATGCACAGAACCAAAAAGGACAAAAAAGTAAGTGACACTATAATTGTATAGAACACACCTAAATTGTTTAGAATCACAACACACACTAGTACTGTATATATATAAAAAAAAAAAAAAAAAAAACAAAAGAAATTGCAGGATTGAAATTGAAGCCGGAGAGAGCCTCTCATTTGAAATAGTGGATCCTTCCTAAAAATGTTTATGCTTCTCGATCATCTTACTGATATGACTAATACCAACACAAATATTTGCTATAAAATTCACTTCTTCTTGCACTAAATAAAACAAATGAGAAGTAGGGGTAGTAGATTTTCCTTATAATGTCACTGAGAGTCACCCTCATCCGATCAAAATTTTGGATCCGGCAGTCCTAAAAAGCACCCTTTACTGTATGAGCCAAACTTTTAGAAAAACTGATTATTTTTTCATTGCAATAAGAGAAGTTTCATGCATCATAAATAAAAAAGGGTTCATGACTAGGCCATAGTTTTCCCACTATGAGTAATACTAGCACAAATATCCTCTATAAAATTCATTTATTCTTTTTTTTTTTTGAAGAAAAGAATCCATTAATAACAAAAAAAATTACAAAGCATTGGAATAACCGGTTGTGGTATCAACACCACGACACATATTCCTACCAAGATCCGTAGTTATGGGTCCGTCACTAATAGCAACATCCATGAACCGAAAATGTCCAACCCCTAACCAATTTTTCCGCCTATCACCCCAGGCTACAAAGAATGATAACCAATCCCGAGCGTCACGATACGACCTTGTCACCAACATCCAGACAAACCACTCCACCCTCTTCCACACCGTGTCCCTAAACCGCCAGACCACGTGCAAGGGAAATCCACCTTTCCGTTGATAACCAACCAGTATCGAAATTATAACATATTGTTCCCAGAAGTAACACCATATAGATGGCTCCACAAAACGACAAGAACCTCCAAACCCTAGCTCAAAAGAGTAGGGACGACTTATTCGACCTAACCAAAAACCCTAATAAAAAACTGAAAGAAACTACCATTATTGACCATCCCTTCACGCACCAGACCAAAGTTATGACAAACAACTTCCCTCTCTCTAATTTGCCCGTCGGCAGACCACCGCCACAACTACGATTTATTCGACCTAACCAAAAACCTGAAACTAAAACCCTAATAAAAAACTGAAAGAAACTACCATTATTGACCATCCCTTCACGCACCAGACCAAAGCTATGACAAACAACTTCCCTCTCTCTAATTTGCCCGTCGGCAGACCACCGCCACAACTCTTGCCCTTTGAGCTCACCACCCCAGAGGTACCCATTCAACACCGCAAGCCGCACCAATCCACCTGCCAGTCGTCGGCCGGAACTAGATCTGGAACCACATCCACTCCAACCCAAACCACCGAGAAACAAGAATGGAATCGCCAAGCTCTTCCACCTCGAAACTAAATCGCTCCACCCATCTGTGTCCATCCTCCCGGGAGCCCGAACCCACAGCTGCAAACATCGCTGAGCGACCCACCTCCGAACAGAGATCAGCGCCATACGATCCATGGCAAACCGTCGCCACGATCTGGCCTCTGACCCCTTGTTCCAAGCCTGCGCCGCTGCCGAATTCATCCTCCCCGCTTGCGCCTCTGCCTGAGAGTAGAGAAGAAGCATACCAAGCCTTGATCACCGCAAAGAAGATGAAATCGAAGGTCCCAAGACCCCCATCTCCCGTCCAGCAACACCTGCCATTCGTCGCTGAGGCGGGAAGCCCCGATCGACGAGGAGGCGCCGCCGGACGAGCGACCACTGCTCCTTCACTCTTGCCAAACCCTAGTTTTCTCTCCTTTTTTCTCGGTGCTCCTAGTCAAGTCCCAATTAACCAATCGGTGAAAATTAAAACTACGGTGCAAATTCATTTATTCTAACACTAAATAAAACAAATGCAAAGTAGGGGGTAGTGGATTTTCCTAATAATGTCACTGAGAGTCACCCTCATCTGATCATAAGTTTGGATCCGGTAGTCCTAAAAAGCACCCTTATTGTATGAGCCAAACTTTCGGAAAAAACCAATCTTTTTGCCATCGCAATAAGAGAAGTTTCATGCATCATTAATAAAAAACGGTTCATGACTAAGCCATAGTTTTCTGACTTTAGTTTCAAGTTTTTATCCGCTGCTTCATGATTAGAAAGTTCTTAATTAAGAAGTTTAGACAAAATGTGCAAAAATTAGATTGATCGGCTGATCGATAACGTGAGACATGCAGTTTTTCATAAACCGGCCGGAAAATGACTACATATATAATTAGCGTCATGCACCTATATAAGGGAATTTTTGAACTGCCTAGTGATCTTCAGGTTGTGTATTGTATTTACCTACCACATTGCTGTAGTAAAACTTAATAGGATAAATCTTGATTTATATATTACGAATAGGGACGAATATCGTGTAAACAAATAGTTTTCTACCGGTGAAATGCAAGTTTAACAGTAAAGCTAGCTAATAAGATCTACCCAAAGAGAGCTTCAAATGCCAATCATGTCATTCGCAATCTTTGCCCATCAACAGCACACAGTCACACACCCAACATGAATCATTCAAGAATATTTAATCTTACTTTCTAATTTAATTTGAAAGAATCAAATCAGTTAGGAAAAATAAAAAAACCAAACTCAATTAATAAAAGAACGTCTCCCGGCGACCCGGCCCCTACAAAGGTAGAATTTTCGTGTATTATAATGTGAATCCATTCCAGACAGATTGAGCTATCAACCATTAACCGACAGTTTCAACACTACTGTAGTCTTTAGATATGAAAACGTAAGCTTTCAATTTCCAGAACCAGACATATGACATTCATAAATGCATAAAAGATTCAGTAACATGTCTTCTCTTGACTTTCTTGGTCTAATTTTCTCTGACAACATTCTCCCACTCTCAACCATTCATTTGTCAAAAATCCATATCAGAAAATTGTCGACAGCACCATGCAGTGGCAGATATGATATAGGACTTATTTAGTTATTATTAATACAGACAAACCAAAGAAATTATTTTTCAATCATGAAGTTAAATAGTGCGTAAAATTTGTAGGCAACAGCAATAGCATTCTCTGTTGAGAGCATTTTATAATTGAAGTTCCCATTTTGAAACTCTTTCTTCCAGGCCAACTCCCTACTCAAAAAAAAGTGAGGACAATGCTTTTGTCGTTTGGATTAAACAAAAATAATTACTGCAATAACACCTCATATTTCTCATCTACAATGTGGACGTCCAAATAGTTTGAATTATAGTTATATAAGTTGTGCACATATTTGGTTTAAGTGTTCTTACATTTTAGACGTGTGAGAATGAAAATTATTCTCTTCATTAAAAGTAGGCAAGTGTTTGAATTTCTCCACTTATTACCTAAATTTTTGTTCGAACGACCACGCTTCCATTACCAACACCTCCGATTTTTCTGATCGATAGAAATTAATATTTCATTTTCAGGTTGCCAAAGTTGCCTAATATTGTCTGGTAGAGTGGAAGACATTTACATTCGCAATTCTTCATCAATTGGATGCCCTGCTGGTAGTCATCCATCTCTGTTTCTTCTAGGCCCAATCTCACTCTCTTCTAAAAATCTCTCTCCCATTTTCGTCTGTCTTTTTTTTTTTTTCATCTGTCATTTTCGTCTGTCTCAATCCTCGATCATTCACTTCACCTCATTTTGCAGTGTCATTACATAGTCAAGTCATTGTCTCTATTAACAAGAAATATTTATGGTACGTAAAATTCCCTAAATCTTAGGCAGATAAGAAACTCTAAACCAAGCCCCAACTTCTTCAATAAATCTTCCAGTACGTAGCCGGTAGAAGTAGATCCTCATCTATATATCTAATAGAAAGAGATAAAGACAAACAAGTATATATATCATATATGCATGACTCACGCTGCGCGCAGTTGATGCCTTTGGGTGTTACAGTATGTGTATTTCAATCAGTATTGTGAATTGATTGAGGAAAACAGAAATTAAATGTGCATACACGTACTCCTACTGGTTTTGGTACTCCTCGTCTCATCCTCCACCCACTTTTCAGTGATGGGTAGTAACGATTTGAGAATCCTTGTACTAAGACAATGTTTTTGGAGTTTCTATTGGCAATATGTTAAATGGTTTGTATTCAGACTAATGTATTTGATATTTTACTTACAAGACTATCTATGTGTTCAGTGATATAGTGATTTATGTTCATATAATTATACAAATTAAAATTGCATGTTGAGTAATTCATGGTTAGATGTATATCCCGCTTCTAATGAGGACCAGTACTAAAATGAGAACTTCATGAGAATTTTATTGTGTGACCTACTTTGTTTTCACGTTTCTACAAATCAACCATTAGATATTTATGTGTAGATCATTTATGCAATTTTTCAACTGAATTGAAATTGTTAAGGCATTCATCACTATGTCAATAAACCTATCAGCCAACAGCTCTCAGCTGTTGTCTGATTCAGAAAATTTCTGTTGTCTAGTAGCCTGATATCTCTTAGGCCTTCAGACGACAGATATTACCCATGATCTATATTTCACTCAAACAACATAGGTCGGCCAATAAACTGTTGTCTGATTGTGTCAAGATATGTGAAATTATGACTTTCTGAGGTTGAATATGTAATCAAACGACAGAAATATGTTGTTATAAAAGATTCTGGACAACATCCATTCATAAAACTCTATCGTTTATATTTCATTAAGACGACAGAAATCTGTTGTCTGAATATATGAAGATTTGAACTATCTTGGATTTTTTCTGTTGTGTGAATCAATTGTGGACAACATATAAATTAGACTGTTCTATTGTTTAATTTTGAGTAATAAGACAGAATTATGTCGTTTGAATATATAGAGGCTTGAACTTTCTTGAATCTTTCTATTGTGTGATTCAATTAAAAACCACAATTATCTGTTGTCTGACTAGCATAAATAATACAATTAGTTTGCTTCAATCTGTGGTTTATGGTGATTTCAGACAACAGACATTTGGTTAAATTTTGTCGTTTGATGTTGGTTTGGATGTCAACTTTAATTGGTTTTTATTTATGTCTTAGAAAGAGCATTTGCACGACACAATTTTAGAAAAACTGGTCTATTTATTTGAATATCATCATGAATCATTACAGCCACCAAAGTGAGTTTTAGCTATATGCACAAAATGATTCCTAACTACTGATCTACCACAGACATACAACACAGTGATCTGAAACTTGACAGCATGCTTGTCCGTTCAACCCAGACTTGATCAATGTCCAAGTCATCCTGCATAAGTAATATTCAAGTGTAAGAAACGGTATAATAGAAGAAGCCTAAAAGGGAAGATATGGGGAGGGGGAAAAAGGATAAGGGATTACCTCTTCAAGTTTGTAGGACATATTCAACAATTGCTAGTTCCAACATCTGTATTGTCGTGACAACAGGTTTTCCTTGGATGTTGCACTTATAGATCAACACTTTCTGAGCCAAAAAGATCTATTCTATTGGAATTTCCATTCAAAGATCACCTCGTACCACCATGAATGCATCTGAATTTGCAAGGATATCATCAAAGTTTGCGACTCCTTCCTGATTCTCCACCTATCAATAAAATTTTGGAAGTATAAAGAACACGAACTTTATAGACCTTGACGAATCAGACTTATTCAGGTCAGATCACACAAGTTTTGTAAAAAACCAAAAGAACCACATAAGTTCACATGACGAATCAGACTTATTCAGGTCAGATCACACAAGTTTTGTAAAAAACCAAAAGAACCACAGAAGCGAAGCCCTAATTTCTTTCTCTGTCTTTGGCTTTTGCAGGTTGACTTTGATTTCCCAAACATGTACAAATATACGATCTAAATTTCTAAACATACTAAATGTGAAAGCAACTAACTGATATAACTATTTAATCATTACCGGTAAAAAAATGGAACAAATAAACTTCATGACTACAATAGAAAACCATTGATACTTCATGTGATACTTCATGACTACAGAATGCTTTGACTACATGATCAAGGCAAGTGAAATTAACAAAACCATTGGCAAAAGAATTGAAAAAAGAAAGCAATGACCATCAAACAACCTGCATCTTGTTTGTCTCCATAACTGCAACCACAAGTTCTGTTGTTCTACTCTCTTGGTCCCAAAAGCTGTCAAAGAAAAGACACAAGTGTTCTAATAACTGGACTCATATAATCATGTGAAAAACAATACACTAAACAAAGAAACAAAAAATAGCATAAGAAAAATATACATAAAGTCTACTATGAGGTACTGAACACAAAAAGTGTGCTATAATTAGAAAAGCAATGCATCAGAAAATGTAAGATTGCTTTATTTCCAGTGCAAGTAAGAGAAAAGGTCCATAAACTTACTTGCTCTAAACTTTATAGACCTTGTATGACCATTTTTGCCCTGATAGATCTCTGTTTTCTTGATCTAATCCTTGTAGAATCAAACAACTGGTTCCAATACTCCTAAGTTCCATGTCTCAAAGTGAGGACCATTTTCTGTGACAACATCAACCAGCATTAGTTCAGCTTAGCATCTAGAGAGTTGCTAACATTTATAGTAATTAATGGTCTGATATTAGGCACTACAATTACATGCTATTACACGACTTCCTTTGGACTTAGCTCACTATGTAGATACTACTTTTATGATACAATGAGAAGCGAAATGCATGATACATGAAGCTGTACAACTAATAGAAAATATACCAGATTCATTACTCTTGTCCCCTTTGTGTACATACTGCTTTGGTCAAAGACTTCACTGCATCATTTGTTCCTCCAAGTAACCAACTTATTAGAACAAAGTATAAGTCTGGCCAATTAAATAACATGATTTAACTGAGTTCATATTTCAAAAAGTAACATATAAAATAAAAGATTAATTATACACATACATAATGAATTGTACCGGAAATGGCTGGCAATGAAATGAAGAGAGTTTAACCCTTCGAGCTTGCCTATGACTAATGGTATTCCATGTTGCCTTATATTTTCCAATCTTTTCTAATACAATATGAGCATATCCACAAGTAAAGAAAATTTGGGATCATTGACTTATCATTGTCAAATACAATCCTGAGTAGAAACTTAATTTGATACTGAGAACATTGAAGAACTCAAGGTACCATCCTAAACAATTTACCGGTTGCAGACAAGCACCAAAAACTATATTAATCTGAAATTAAGTTTGTGGAAATTTCATCCACAATACTAAACAAGTTAACTTGCACATGAGGCGTTCAATATGGTTGATTTAAAAATGATGGAAATATATATCCTATACCTTGAGAAACTCTTGTGGTACCCCAGCCAACTCAGTCTTAGTGAAGACAAGGAAAGAAAAATCCTCATGTAGATTTTGGATATAGCGCAAGCTTAGCTCATCAATTTGGACTCTCACACGCTGCATCTCCTCTCTCTTGGTTAAAGTAAGATTCAATCCATTATGTTCAAAGTCTCTCATCTGTCACTGATTGGGGAAAGAATCAACATCCAACATTTACTATTCTACACACCAAAAATAGGACAAAAACATTCTTGCTCCTTACCAAGACTTGAGTATAGAGCTTTGCTTCAGCATTCACCCACTCTCCTATCATAGCCAAAGCTTTGACAACATGGTACACATCCTCACGCAATAGGCATAGTGAGATAGAAAAGAACTTGCCTGGTGGGGGTGGGATCCTGCAGAAGGAGAAGGACCTTAAAGCAGTGAGGCGGGCATAGTATCTCGTAACTCAAGGAAACAGCGGAGAGAGAGATGAGAACATGACTCACTATCACTTTCACTTGTCAAATACATGATAAACAACCAGAAATTCAACCAAAACATTCAGTTCAATTGAAGCAAACCCAGATAGAAATAGAGTACCCAGCAAGAGATAGATGCACAATAATCAAAGACACCGAATTTTATTCGGAAATCTCAAAAACCCCAAATCAGAGAAAATCCCTAGATTGAAGGAAAGTCTAAGCCTTTATTGAGAGAACCGGTGTTTCACCTAAAGACGGTAGCCAAAACTCGAATCATGAATAACCT
The DNA here is from genome assembly GCA_002564525.1 of Rosa multiflora. NCBI lineage: Eukaryota > Viridiplantae > Streptophyta > Magnoliopsida > Rosales > Rosaceae > Rosa > Rosa multiflora. The sequence goes on along the minus strand of BDJD01002644.1, from coordinate 21,138 downwards.
GACTCTCACCTCGAATCAGGCTCTCACACACCAGCTTCTTCTGAAATTTCTTGTTGAGCTCGGAGACAACAAACACCAGCTTTTGACATTCGATAACCCCGCATCCCAATTCGACCATAACCCAACAAAAACAAATCAAATTTCAAAGGAAATTTCAAATTAAAACCCTAAATCGGCTAATTCACTAAATCGAAGGGCTTACCAGCACAGAGAACGAATATGAATTGAGACCCATGACATGAGCAGCACGATATAAGGTTTGGATGGTTTGGCTATATGGTTTGAAAAAAAAAAATCAGATGGAGAATGAGGCTCTCTGTGTTGGTCGAAGAGAGATGGGGGATGAGATTCTTCTGGGTTTTCAGCTTTGATTAGAGGAGAGTCTGGGTTTGGCAAGAAATTTGGGTTGAGGCTGCTGACTTTTCAGTCGGCGCGAGGTAGAGGGAAAGAAAGTGTGTCTGAGGACGTTGTGTAGAAGAAAGAGAAAAAATTGGTTTCGGTTTTTAGTTTGATAAATTTTTCGGGGAGGAAGACTCAGTTAGTGGAATCAATTACACTTGACGTTGCGCCAAAAAAAAAAAAAAGCACGCAATCAGGACATCAAGAATTCTCATTTATTACACAACAGAAAACTGTTGTATGAAGATGAACCTGATTCTCCAAAGTAACTTAGTATGGTATGTCATTATATTCAGACAACAGTTTTTTTCCATTCTGTCGTTAAAATATATCAAACAACAGAAAACAACTATTCTGTCGTCTGAGCTCTATCGTCTGATGAGATTATTGACATAGTGCATAATCTTATATAATTATTATTTATGAATATGAACGGTTCAGGTTTGATAGATTTGGTTCGTCCATTTATTTGATCTAACTCGGTACCTTAACGGCTTAACGACTAGCAATTTGAAAGAAAATTTTCCAAAGTGATATACTAATGGATACATAAACATCAAATAGTTGATTTGAGGTAATGTAATAGAAAATAGTGGGTCTCCTAAAGTGTTGATTAAAAAGTGCTCATGAAGTCGTCATTAGCTTCTGAAACTGGAGTGATTATTGTATAGGGGGGTGAAATTTGCACCCCTAAAATTGCAAACCACACCCCATTTTATTTTTTTAATGATATTTCATCTCAAGTCTTTTTATACTTCCCAAAATACCCTCAAAAGTCAGATTTTCTTTTTCCTTCTTTTTGGGTCTGTTCTTCCCTCTCTCTTGTTCTCTTCTCCAAAATGCTAGGCTTTCAGAGAGTACAAAGACCCAATTACTTGGTCTTGTTTTTGGGTCTGTTCTTCCTTTCACATTTGTGCAATGCTTAGCGGAGGAGATAGGAGAAGAAATCTTTGCAAAACTCTTGAGAAAGGACTTGATTGTGAATTACTTGTGAAAAATTGTTGTGTTCACCCTTGGATTCGTCGTATGTTGATCTCCTTGGCTAGAGAGGCTAAGCTGTTCGACTTCGATCCCAAATGGCCAATGATGCCATTTGGTTCTATATCAACTTGTAGGCATTCATGTTTAGTTTCTAAGGAGGGTGTCAATAACTCCTCATGGTGATGATCAATTGAAAAATCTATTGACAGTATTCAATGTAAACGTTAAATATCTTGATTTGAAACAAGAATGGCTCGACAAGTTGAAGAGGGTTGAAGTTCTTCACTTTGGACGGTGGCAGAGCTCCCCCAAATATCACATTGAAGTGGATCAGAAAACATTTGATGGTTCACAAGCTGTATTATCCAACTGCAAAATCGAAAACAAAATCCAAGTACAAAGTCGGGACTCGGGAGGAGATTACAATCCAAAATCCCAAATCGAATAGCAGATTGCTCATTGCTATACAAGAACTTTTCTTCCAATTTCAGTAACTTTAAGCAAGAAACGCATATCGTAAGAACAAATAAGAAAAATTTCCCTTCAAAAGCAGAAGATTAACTCGACCTGCCGCTTCTTGGGCATGACCCAAGCCCGGACGCCCTCTCACGACTCCAAAACGCTCATGGTCTCATCGTTGACGGCAAACCCGGAGTGCAAAACGGCTTCGCTGAGCCGGTGCTTGGGGTCAAGCGGCGGGGGGACGATGTCATCGTGGGTGTCAGAGGCGGAGGTTGTGGGACTTAAAAGACTAGGTCGGCGGAGGAGGAGAGAGACTGAGCTCTGGCTTTGTGGGCTAGGGTGGTGAACTGGATGCGGCCGAAGCCGCAGGATTTCCAGATCTTGTGGTCGCTAGCGATTTCGATGGCGAAGATGGAGTCAGGTTCGAGAGTGGACTCGAGGAAGGTGAGGAGGTCGTTGGTCTGAGGGTGGATTGGGAAGTAAGAGGCGGAGAGAGAGAGAGAGAGAGAGAGAGATTAATCTCTCAGAGGATTTCGTCGGAGAGAGAGAGAGGATAGAAAAAGGGAAGAACAGACCAAAAAGAAGAAAAAGAAAATATGACTTTTGAGGGTGTTTTGGGAAGTGTAAAAAGACTTGGGATGAAATATTATTAAAAAAATTAGGGGTTGTGACCAGTTACACATTAATGGGGTGTGGTTTGTAATTTTAGGGGTGCAAATTTCACCCCCAAAATAAAAGGTTTGTTAAAGGAAAAACATATTATGTGTTTTCGTCAAAGCGACTGACGGAGAGGGAATTAAGGAATCAGCAACTACCATCAATCAGCACAAGTACGGATCAATCAGTATTTATTGTCATCATTATAATTGATATTTCTGTTGTAATTCTCTCCCTATATAAAATGACTATGAAATGAAATGAGAAGACCAATTCCAATTGTCAATTTACTTTTACAAGGTTATGTAAAACTTTTTTTTTTTTTTGAAAGGATAAAACTTTTCGGTGGTGTAGGTAGAAGATGTTTATAAAGGATTAATTTTAGTTTATCTACTTGAACTTTCACTCATTCTTCATGTTAGTCCCTGAATTTCTAATTTCATCAAGATTACCCCTGAACTCCCAATTTTCATCAGCCGTGTCCAATTTTCAAAGCTCCGTCCAATTTGGACGTTAAGTGATGACGTGGCAGGAGATGAAATTGCTAAATTTCTATACTACCCCTTGTCAAACCTAAATGAGAAGAAAACGGAAAAAATAATAATAATAATAATTCTTCAATTTTCTTTGTTTCACCAACCATGTCCAAGCCACACATCCTCATCTGCATATACAATTGCACAACCTTCAATTTGGAGTCCACTCCCTCATGGTTCGCAGCCTCATGTAGACTCAATCCAAACAACCATAGTTTCATAACACAAATTCTCGATGGCTAGATTCTAGAATTCCACCCAATTCTTATTGTCACCACAAATTCTCCATTTAAACAACAGTAGAGATAATTGCTCGAAAATTGGCAACAGAACTTCAAAATCACCACATTTCATCAGAGCATAGTGCTTGAACACACATAAAAAAAAAATACTTTCTGCAAATCTAGTATCTAAGAGCCAAAATCATGTTCTGTGATCCATAAGTCATCGAAAATTAACCAAGCAAAGTCGGATAATCACCATGAATAGTTAAACCCGAAAGAACACAGAATATCCCAAAATTGCAATTCCTTGAATCTTAAACAAAACTGTAAATTGATTATACCATCTTGTAGAGCTCGACAAGGGGATGAAGTTTGATACTGGGTTCGAAGCCTAGTGTCACCGGAAAACATGTCAAATCGCCGAGAAACTTAGAAAAGTTATCTTCTTCGATTCTCCCTCAAAACTTGTTAACTGGACAACGAACGGCACGGATAAGTCGTCAAGGAAGAGAGAAAGCTTCGACACCGGTAAGCCGCCACGATTTGACAGGAATCGGAAAACCCATCGGCGAACCCATAAATGTTTTGGGCTTCGATTCTCTCTCAACTGCAAGTTCTTAAGATTACTCTTTTTGTTTCCTAATACCCAATTATGTTATTTGTTTTTATGTTATTTATTTATTTTTAGGACCATTTTACCCTGTCTCCCTATTACAGAGAGAGAGAGAGAGAAGTCATCGAAGACTTCGCCGGAGGTCGCTGGTTGTCCCCATAGAGCTGTCGGAGATCTCATAGGTCACCTTATACTATTATTACCTCCAAATAAAACCCAATATACTTTTATTGCTTCCCAATAAAAACTTTTTATTGGGAGCAATTAAAGTTTAGTGGGAAAAGGAGGACTAATCTCCCCAAAATTAGATAAATTAAACTTTAATTGAGGAAGAAAATAAGAAATTACATTAATTCAAAACCTTTTATCACAGGATAATAAAAATTTATTGGGTTTTATTGGGGGGCAATAAAACCAATAAAATTTGGGCATGGGAATGGGGACTAATCTCTCTAAAATTAGACAAATAAAACTTTGATTGAAGAAGAAAATAAAGAGATTACATCAATTCAAAACCTTTTATTGATGGGCAATAAACTAAAAGTTGATTTTTTTTTATGTTCACTTTTTGAAGAAACTTTCCTCATGAAAGTTGTGGATAACGTTAAATCGAGTCCATGGATATGTGAAACGCTAAAATCAGAGTTATAATAAATAAGTTATAAAAGATTTAAGTTATTGACATTTTTGTAATTTTGGGAACTCGAAAAAATCAGCTCCAAACCTAGATTTTTTTTCTTTTTTTTTTTTGACGCTGGAACTTTGTGGAGTTGCCATCGTCTCGTCTAGCCACCTCTGGCCATGAAATTTGTCCCATTCTCTTCGTCTTTGAACCATCTTTCCAACCATATATGTCATGCACCATGTTATTCACCATACACAACGAATTGAAGAAAGACGCTTCGGCCATTTTCCTGTATCTTTTTCAAATTCCGACCAACTACGGCTAAATTGGAAGGAGATATTGACTGAGCTTTGTTCTTCTTGAAATTCTCTACAAACCTTCAAAGTATCACATCTCAATTCAACCTGAAGACGAAGATCTGGTTATTGGAATTTGTGGCAATAAGAGAGAGAGAGAGAGAGAGAGAGAGAGAGAGAGTTTAGTGGTAGTGTGTAATTTATGATTTTTAGAGCCTAAAATGGATATTTTGCTCTTAAATTGAGTGAGTGAGAATTAAAATATTTTGCTAGATTAAGTGAGAGGTATTTTGACCCACATTTGGGTATTGGGTCAAGGCCCTAAAAAATAAAAGGTTATATAAAACTTTTCGGTGATGCAGGTGTTAGATGTTCATTAAAAAATACTTCATTTTTTTAGATAATAAAAAAAATGAAGTATTTTGGAGGGAAATATTAAGGCAAGTATTAAATGAATAGTTATTGGAGGGAAATTCAAATGGATATTTGGAGGGAAGATAAGAGTTAAAGGAGGGAAATGTGTGGGTTAGGAAATGTGAGGTTTGAAGAGTCATTTCAGTGGCCAAACTAAAGAAAAAATGTTCTATTTGCCATTTTGTCATTGGAATTAACGGATATCTAACGGAGAGTTGATGGAAGAACCTCATATATGTATTTTTGATAGTCTAGACCCTTCTTTTAATGAAAAATGTTATATGAAAATATGCTCACGTACTAAGTTCTTTAGGTAAAATTAACACATGAAAAAGAGAAGACAAATTGTTATTTTTTTTTTTTGAATAAAAGAAGACAAATTGTTTGTAGAGGGTAAATCAGGATAAATTAGAATAATTACCAAATTAAAAAGTGGGTGGAGGAATAAAACTGACATGAGAAAAATGGGAGCAATTCCGTAACTTTTCCAAAAATAGAAACAATTCTCGGTAATAATGCATGCGTAGCCTCTATCGTAACCGTTGATGAAGCAAGGGCCACGATTAGCTTAACAACTCAAACCGGGCCTCCTACTCCTACTACTCCATTGAAACTTCTTGTTTCGGTAAACAAGAAAGGGAAAATATCACAAATGGTGTATGAACTTTAAGTCATTCTACATTTTGGTGTACCAACTTTCAAAACTATCAGAATGGTGTATCAAGTTTGCTCCAATCTTTCATTTTGGGGTACGCCGTTAAATTTTCCGTTATCTTTACAAAAAAAAAAAAAAAAAAAAACTGACAAAGCTAAAGGAAAGATAACGGAATTTTTTTTTTTTTGCAAAGATAACGGAAAATTTAACGGCGTACACCAAAATGAAAGATTGGAGCAAACTTGATACACCATTCTGATAGTTTTGAAAGTTGGTACACCAAAATGTAGAATGACCTAAAGTTAATACACCATTTGTGAAGATATCCCAAACAAGAAATGCTGCTGCTCTCTCTTTTCTCTAGAGGTAATGCTCCTCTCTCTCTCTCTCTCATCACTTTCTTACTTTTTCTGCTTGCTCTTCCTCGTGTGAAAGCTAGGGTTTCATCGTAAATTCTTCTCTGATCACCTTAGTCTTGTACCATTTTAGGGATTTACGGCATTTTCATTAATTGCGGATTTAGGACGACAATTTTGCTCTGTGACTGTGTTTTCGTGATTTAGGGTTCTTTCTAAAGTTTAAAAGACTTGTATGATGATTGATTGAGGGGTTTGGTTCGGTATTGAAACTCACGTTTAAAGGTGTATCAATGGTGATTCTGTTTAATTTTGAATTGTTTTGGTTGCTTTGGTAGCTTTTAAGCGGTTTAGTTTTCTGCTGTTATTTTTAGGGTGAATTCTCGATACATCAAGTCCACTAGCATTGACGATGTAAATGGGGTGTTTCTTGTGTGACACATAGCCTGAAACTAGTTTAAGGATCGCCACGCCAACAATTCGTAAAGAAGTTGGGATGGATTAGATAATAATTGGCTATGAATTATCACATTAGGGAGTACAAGGGCATATGTGATCAAATTATAAGTTTGGGAGCACAAATGATTCTCAGTGTAAAAGTATAGGGAGGTGAAATGAATATATTTCTTGTATTTTATCAATTCCATGCTTAGGTCCTAGTTCGAGAGATATTCTATATGGCGTCACTTTATTCAGCTCCATGTAGTATTTCATAGCTCCATTGTCTTTCTGCACGGTTCAGCGTGAATATATTTCTTGTATTTTATCAATTCCATGCTTAGGTCCTAGTTCGAGAGATATTCTATATGGCGTCACTTTATTCAGCCCCATGTAGTATTTCATAGCTCCATTGTCTTTCTGCACGGTTCAGCCTTACAGACTAAAAAGCAAAACTTATGTTCATAGCAGTATTGGGAGTTCTCTGCAAAATCCAGAAGAGTTAGAGAGATGGACAAGGTGAAAATAGAAGAGGTTCAGTCACCTACCAAGAAGCAGCAAGCATAGCTACTCATACGCACACCAAAGGCCTTGGTCTTGAGGTTTCTCTCTTTCCATGTCAATATGTTTTTCCCCTTGATTATACCGATTATCCATGAAGAAAAACGGAGTCAGTTTTGATATTTCAAACTATCTCAAGGTTCTTTCTTTATCTGTTGTAAAATGTTTAGGTTTCACAGTCTAGGGACGCTACATTTTCTGCCAATCTTCTTGGTTTGTCTTTGATGTTACATACTTTAGTACTCTAAAATGCATGCATATTGGAAGTTACTCACATCCAGGTGTGATGCATGTTTGAGTTTCACATTAAGGAAATTGTTTATCACGTGGTTATATTATATTGATGGTAGTTTAGTGAATAAATATACTTGTGGCTAGGCAAAAAAACAACATATCAAAAAGTTCCAGTATACTGCCCCTTTTAGGTGCAGTAAACTGGTTAATGAATCTGTTCTGGAAACTGCAAGTGCAAGAGATTAATGTTGGTCGAACTTCACTAGTGCATAATTCATGAATTTTCTATCCTAAGAGTGGTTTCCACCTGGATCACTGACAGTGTTATGTTGACAAGGTATTCTTTACTGATTTTTGAATAGTCCTAGGGATAAACTTTTTGTTCTGGTTCTAAGTGTTTGACGGTTCTTGTTTGTAGGTTCCATTCTGCCCAATGGTTGGGTCTGAAGTATATTCATCAGAAGTTAAGAAAACAGAGGTACTGATGGAAAATTTAAGACGGGCTATTGATCTACTTATCAAGGAAAATAAAGAGGTCTATGAAGGAGAGGCAAGTCTCTAATCATATCCTCCTGCCTTTGGAAATGATTGCTGTAATTCCTTTTAAAAGTGATTTGGACGCCAGTGTATTTATTTTCACATTTGATTTGCTTGGTTACAGTTCTTGATGCTTTGATAGTGACATTTTAGGTGACAGAACTAACACTAGAAGAAACCTAAGAAACAGAGAGTGTTACAGGTGGCTTTGGTAAAAGCATTAGCCATGTAATCATTGGATTAAAAACTGTCAAAGGAACCAAGCTACTGAAGTTGGATCCCACTGTTTATGACGCATTGGTTAAGGAAAAGGTAAGCTATTTTAATATCGTTTCTTGTGTACAATAGAAAGATATTGTTTTGCCTCGTATACCATGTATTTTACTTCTTACTTTGAATTCTCTGTGAAGCTATTGTAGGTAAATATTAAACTGTTTGAATATTTTTTTTTCTTATATGTTTTTTTACAATTTTTTTGATACAACATGCAGGTTGCTGTTGGTGATATTATATACGTTGAAGCAAACAGTGGGGCAGTAAAAAGGGTAGGCAGAGTTGATGCATTTACTGCAGAATTCGATCTTGAAGCAGAAGCATATGTTCCACTTCCAAAAGGAGAGGTTCACAAAGAGGAGATTGTGCAGGTTGGTTCAAGCGAACTGTGTTCTCTTTATAAATGTTCTGTAATCTGAATTGCATTATAATGTATCGTAATATCATTGGATGGTTTTTAATTTCGAGTAGCCAGATTAGTAAGTAGATTGCTGAGTCATTCTAGCTTGCCCTGTGGTACTAGATCTTTTTGAAAGGAACATGTATCATGCCATGATGCATTTGTCTTTTTAATAATGTGCTTTTTATTTTTTCTTTAGTTGATTAATATAGGAATTTACGTTCATGAAACATGGTCAAAATTTTACTCTTTTATGCTGAACATTTTGCTTATTGAGTTATTGGACTTGATGGCTGTAATGATTACTAATGAATTTTGGCATTATAAGTTTGTTGAAATGGACACTTAACATTCCCTTGGTATACCATCTGAAATAACCATATATGTGCCTCTCATCCTAAATCCATGAAGACTGATGGTTCTGACCAATTCTTCTTGACCTCTATTTATATTCTCATTAGGCTTAATTTCAGTTAACAGAATTCTCTTCTCGTCTATACATGTTGAATCTGGGCTTATGTAATTCTTTAACAGGATGTAACTCTGCACGATCTCAAGCGGGGCTAGACATATTATCTCTAATGGGTCCAATGATGAAGCCAAGAAAAACAGAAACTATGGGCAAATTGCGACAAGAAATAAACAAGGTACAAGCTTGTGATTGTGTGGGGAGTGGGTACCAAATTCAATGGCTTTTCTATGGTAGCTTTAGATAGTTTTCCTAGTGAGAAAAGCTTGTTGCAGCTTTTCTCAATAAACTCTTGAATGATTCTGTGATGTCAATTGAAAATACTTCCAAGACTTGGACATCTGCCAGTTCCAGTAGCTACACCTTTAATTCCATCTAAGGCTGTGCTCAGTCATAAAGCTTTGAGAGTTGGCTCCTAAATTTTTTACCATTTCATTTCATTCTCCACTTGAATGCTCTATATGAATTAAGACAGAAACTATGCTTTAATTTAATCCAACTTCCACAGTTACTGGTGACACAGTTATAAGTATTTCCTGAGTTTCTAATCTTTCTAGTTCCCTATGATTTTGGGTTGGCATATGTTGAATTGCTTGCTACACTACTAGAGTACTAGGTGGCCAGGATTTATTCCCTCCTAGTGGGGTTTATTTATTGATGTATTTGTCAGGGTAGAGATGTTGACAGTAGGAAATTTTGGAAGTGGAAATAATTAAGTGTCATGGCAGGCGCGGCAGTTTGCTGAATGTGGTGTTATTTGGGGAGAGGAACAATGGTGCATTTGACAGTGATTTTTTTATGTGGGAAAGCCGGGAAGTTTTGTGAAGTCGTATTTTACTTTGGTTTCTAGTTCCCCATTGCATATAAATATACTGAATTTAGAACTTTGAACTTTATTTTCTGGTTATTTCCTATTTAATTTCTTCTTCTAGTCTTTAGGTGGGTCTTGATATTTGTAATGTGAGTGAGCTCAATGTTTTGCAATAAATTGTTCTAAGTTTAATTTAAAATCATTTATTTGTCTATACAAGAAAATTACATAAGTTGCATCACTTTTAGCAGGTTTGTTCCCCTTCAAATACTATATTATCAGCTAGAAAATAGAAGGAAAAGTGAGAGTTTCATTTAATTTAAGTGTATGATTGATGACAGGTTGTTAACAGGTATATTGATGAAGATTTTTGCAAGATTCTTGTGATTTCTTTTCTAATACTTGTTTTTATTTTAGTCTTGCTGCAACAAGATCTTTGCAAGTGTTTAAAATTTGGCTCATTTTGCAAATGATTACCAAACCTACTAAATGTATAGAGTTTGACTGCAACTAGTAGCTACCAGAATGACAATTAGAAATTGGCACAACAAGCTCTGGTTTCCATTTGTGGATTTCACTGGGGGTAAAAGTGGTGGATCCACCCATTCCCAGTTATGCTAAAAGGAGTTTGTAGAAACTAGAAAGTAAACTTCTTTCTTTATGACTTTCATCTGTAGGTCATGCAGGAACAAGATACTGGTGTTGCTCTGCATTTGAAGAGGCTTGTAAAAGAAACTTTTTTCC
>BDJD01002644.1:0-10052 GCA_002564525.1 Rosa multiflora | reverse complement strand
CTAGTAGCTCACAAAATAAGGAGCAAACATCCCTGGGATTATCAGCAGATTCATGTGAAATTGGTTTAGCTTCCAGCAAGAAGACAGTTGAAACATTGAAAATTACGTACCCAATGAGCTACTTTAGAGAGTTGGTAAACTGCATTGTTGGGGTTCTTTCAGGCATTTATTTGCTGGAGCATGATTTGCTCTTAGCTTTCTATGCAGAATTTCAGGAGAATTGTCAGAATTTCTTTCAGCATGCTAGTAACATGGAAAGAGAAAGTGAGTATGCCGAGCTAGTTATTCAGTTTATATTGTTACTTGGAGAACAAGCAATGCAGAATGGTGAAAGTTGGCCTTTGGCTTCTGGAGTTGGACCAATGGTGGAAGATACATTCCTGCATATGTTCAAAGCAAGTTTTGTTCGATGGTGTCTCAGTGGGAGTAGTTGCTCCATAAATGCTTGTCTTGACCTGTTACTTGCATTGCTTGACGATGAATATTTCTCCGAGCAGCGAGATAGTGTTATCAGATATGATACTAACCTGGAGCGTTCTGGATATGCACCCTGTTTTTTAGATTCTGACCGGATATTATATTCCATCACATTGACATCTTTGAGCTGCTTATGTAAGCTTGAAGTTCTGGACTGTCACTCTCAGGATCCCTATGAGAAACAAAATCTGCTAGACCAACTTCTTTGTGAAGGTGATGGATGGCCTTTGCCAGTTCTGGATTTCAGCAGGCCAGAGGGATTAGTTGCCAGGGACATATCTGCTGACCATGTGAGTGAATAATTGAATTGATGTGATGTATTGTTGATTCTCAGTTTCCATAGTATTGAACTTCTTGAAATGATATCCTAGTCGACCTTTTATTGTTGTTCATCATTGTTTGCATTTGTGGTACATAAAATATATAACTATATGTTTCTTTTCAGAAAGTCTTTTGTTTGTCTTTATGTGAGTGAGAGTCCTGTTATTATTGCTGATTATGTTGCTTCCACTGTAAAGTTAGCTTATTTTCTGTAACTGTGCATTTAGACTATCCTTGCTTCCACCACAATGGTCAGCATCTATATTGTTTATAGACAACACATGTGTATGTTATTCGGATTATTACTAATTCGTACTCATTCTATTTTGTGGTTACGATGATGATGCATATAGCTGAATGTTGGTTTTTGTACTTTCTTCTCGAGCATCAGCTTTGGCCTTTTATTTTATACTACTTTTGCCTATAGCGATAGTGATTCCTTCCGGCATTTAGAAAGACGTTACTTAGCTGTAGAGTAAGTTTAACAGCTCTATAATATTAAAGGACTTACTTCTGCTAAGCTAGGACTGAAACACCATTAGTTCCATCTCAGTGTCAATTGTCTGACTTTTATATCACTAATTTTGATGGACTGTTTTTCCTAATTGACCTTTTCCCTTTAAGATTGTCTGTAGTGTTTAAACATGAATAGTGCTTATAATTATTTTCAGCTGATTACCACTAGTACAAAATCGAAAATAGACAACGTTATCTAGATAACGGTTTAATAAAAAAAGTTGTGGTTTTTTTTTTTTTTTTTAACAACAGTATAGTCGAAATCGTTATCTGTAGATATTAAAAAAGTGTTGGTCCCTTGGTTAGCAATTCTCTCATTTAACTTGTACAACGGTGTGGTCGAAACCGTTATCGATAGATATTAATAGAGTGTTGGTCACTTGGTTAGAAGTTTTCTCATTTAACTTGCACAACGGTGTGGTCAAAATCGTTATCTTTAGAATTTTGTAGATTTAACTTATACAACGGTACACTCAAAACCGTTATCGATCTATAAATATTAATAGTGTTGGCCCTTGATAAGAAATTTATTTATTTAAATGATGATTAAAATTTTAAACTCCCTATATTGTCCATGACACTAACAAAACTAGAGGATATCAGCAACGTAAAATACAAAAAACAAATGAGAAAAATATAGATACGGAATCATAGGATATGCAGCGGAAAAAAGAATGGAAAGAAAAAAACTGCGCGCAGTTGGCCCGATTTCTAGAGGAAAGAACAACTGCACGCACGATGAGAGGAGATTGAAGACGATGTGGGAGGTGATAAGAGTAGATATGGCATCATCACAATTTACCCCTCTCTCAATTTACAGTATTTTGTTTCTGGTTGAGTTTCCTTCTTGGAAATCTGCATCTATGCCATGCTTTAGTTTGAATTACTTTTTCTTTTGAATTTTTTGCATTCCAGAATTCCAGATTATTGTTGTCCTGGATTATTGCGATTACAGGGGTCTTTTGGCTTGAGATATTTGTACACCCAACTGAAAGATTTCACAATTGGATGCTTGAATTCATTAGACAGTGTAAGTTTTTTTTTTTCTATTCGATGTTTGCTGTCTTCTCTTTTATTTGGTCCTCATTCATATTCATCAAAGTCATCAAATCAAACCCCAATTTAGGAGTAACAAAGAATTGAGTATGTATATGCATTTGTCTGTGTTTGTGTGTCAGAGATACTTTTTGTGTCTGTTTAATTTTCTTGATTGGGTTAAATTCCACCCACCATTTATCTTATTACGGGGTCATTGAGAATGAACAAACTGAGGTGTCCAGTTTGTTATTAAGATTGTCTATAAATTGGCTATCAATGTCTCTCGTTCATTTTGTTTGGCTTAGATACAATTTGGAGCTATAATGCAGAGAAAAGGATAGGTCAGAGTTGTGGTAGAGCAATCATAGAGTTTGTATGTGTATATTGTTGCAATTGTTCTTTAGGAGAGTTTTAATATCAAAGTATGTATATTGGCACGGATGAAGCCTGAAATTGGATTACGTTTAATACTTGAAGGGTTAGTTTAGTTCATTAGACAGTTTTACACCAGAATGAGTTCAGTAGATAGTACTCGATAATCACTGTCTTTCATTCTCCTTCACAATTTGTTTCTTTATAACGCATCTTTTCGCTATTTTTGCAAAAAGATTTCAATTTGGGGAAATATATAGTAGGGTTTAGGTCATCTGCACATAAACATATACCTCAGTAACCTCACACACCTTTAGAGTTTGTATCTATTGCAGCCTGGGCTTTGTTTTTAGCTTTCTTCAGGATGTAGCTTTTTTCTAATTGAGGGTGTTGTTATGATATGTCAGGCCAAAAAATTGTCCGAGTTGGATCAAGAAGACAAGTTTCTCAACGTACTGTATCCAAGGTAAGAGTTTCTCCACCATAGAACTTGTGTTTTATGCCATGAATGCCGCTAACTTTGTATTTTCTTCTTTCTTTTGGTTGTGCATATACATGAAGGTATGAAATTTGTTCATAGTTGGCTTGTTTACCACCTTAATTTTCTAATCTGGACTTTAGTGGAAGTGAATGTAGTTGTTTTGGTAATATGCATGACTCACTGGAATCAAATAGAGGAACCCCAAAATAGAATAAGACTCTCCCATTGTGCTCATTACCATCAAAATTATGCTTTTACCTATGGTATTGATTTTTGACGTTTACAACTTTTAATGAGGTCAGAACTTTAATTTTGTTTTTCTAGCTATATTTGTATATATGTATGTTCCATTGGAAGATGGAACTTTTGATCCTTAAGGGCAATTTAAAAAAAAATTAAAAAAAATTGAGCCTCAAATATGCTTTTCAAAGTTTACAATACTGAACTCTGTGTTTGGTTCAGTTTTGGTGTTGGAAATTATTGACTACTTCAGATATTGCCTAGCCTATGCATTATTGAAGCTAAGGAATGTAATCAGACTATTATTACTTCTTAATTACTGGAGCTAGCTAATAAGCCTGCAAAGACATGCCCATTTTTTTTTTTTCAAATAATTTTTTTTTTCTTTCGTGTTTGAATCTTTTAGGAGTCTACTAAGAAGATTGTGATCCTTGCCAAATTGATTGTGAATGACAAGCATGTGTTGTTGAGAGTCTCAGACTGATGAGCTCATGTCCAACTTATTTTTTGACATCTTCTTGATTCTGATATCACTTGTGAATGACTTAGATGCCATGTAACGGGCCTCTATACCAGCTAGGCTCGGAAAGTAAGTTTGTGTGGCCGTGTACTTCAATTATTTGACAATAATACCCTATATATGGTTTGACAGCCTTGTCTGTGTTCTTATTTCTACAATTAATTTGCTGGTATTTACGGTTTTCTTTCCGATTTACTAGTCTCTTGACACACACTAGGTATGTGCCATTATGGGAAAAACAGAAATTTAGTTTAGCTTGTAGAGACAACGTTTGGCATGAGCATAACACTGATAATCGAAGCGATTGTTGCTTGGCCTGGATTGGTTCTCCATCTTGCTGCATTATGTTTTTAAAAGAAATTTAGTTTAACTTGTGAAGAGAAGGTTTCCAATTTGAGATTGTAACTTGTGGCATGACTCTGATTTTTTTTTTTTTAGGTAACTATTGCATGATTAATGCATCTTGTGTGAGAATTTTGCATTATGTTTTACTCTGGACATAGCTTGTGTGTTTTATTCAAGTACTTCTGTGTATCATTGCTCCAATGTTTATAATTTTTATTTCTTTTTAATTTCTCTTTTTCTTAGTGGAAACGAGTTATGGAGACCACCTTCAAGAAGAAATCGATGAAGTCCGTGATGAGTGGGCAGAATTTGTTAGTGATACGACTTGAGACTTCAGTTCTATGCTAACCATGTACCTATAGTGAAGCTTCTTTAATTTATAGCAAAACTACCTTTTCCATTATATGACGGCTAGTATATTTTAGTTTCTTTTACTTTTGCAAAGTTTACTCAAGAAATTTCAATTGCAAAAGCATTGTAAATGTGATTACTTGAAGTAATTCTCTATTAATATATTGCAATTTCATTCCAATTTCTTGAATTGATGCACTAGATCATAAATGGTTGAAAAAAATCGTTGTCTCTCTGCCTAGTAGACAATGGATTTTTCTTAAATATCGTTGTAATTTACTATCTTCGTCGTCATCTACAACGTTGTCAATTTAGAAACTGATGTAACAGTTCCTCAAAACTAACATTTTTGACAAGAAACTATTGTGTAATGAAGTTGGAAAACATTTTTCAACTGTTTTATCCTTCAAGCCAACATTTTTTTTTTGTTAAGAACGGTTGTGTTTTAAAGTTGTTGAAGGCCAAAAGTAATGTGTAAACTGTACTACCACATCTATTTCTAACTAAAAACTGTTGTTGAATAATTACATACAAAACTGTGTATTTACTGCTAATGGTATGTGATGTGTATAACTACAATGATTTCTATCTAAAAGTTGTTGTGCTTTATTGTCTTAGACATCGGTGAAGTATCGTTGTGGAGTGAAACGTAAAAAAGACAACACTCACTATTGTATATTTTTGCAGACAACGGTGATGAACTGTTATCTATTTTTGATTTTGTACTAGTGTACGTTTATTTGAGTTGGTGTCATCTCATTAATTTGGACATTAAGTCATTTTTTTTTTTCTGTCATCACATGATTTATTTGATTCATGTGGGACCACCAACTTCGCATTCACAAATGGAACAAGTGTATTTGCTATTGTTGACTGTAGGTCGACGGATGAGAAAGATCATGACATTAGTAAGTTTTTGTCATTGTTTGGTAATTATATTGAACAACATATTTGTTCACTAATTATTAAAGTTTCATGTTTTCAGCTCTAGACGGGGCCTACAAGTATTTGAACTTCTATAGCATTTTGCCCAACATAGTTGGGACAAAATCTGGCAATGATTGGGCCTGTAAACAGATGGAGAAAGCGATCTATAAGCTGGTTGAAGAATCTGGACGTATATCCATTGAAGAACTGGCAAGATTCGCCTTCGACTTTTTAAAGACAAAGGCGAATGCTGAAGGAGTTGACTACAAGACAAAGGAAAAATTTTTAAGAGCGTCAACCATGAATCAAGGAAAAGATGGACGGATAAGATGTAGAGATGAAGTTAACAATCATTAACACGAAAATAGACAATCTAACCATAAACCATGGATCAAAATATGTGAATGAAGAAATCAATCAAGAACAGAGATGAACGCATATAAAGTTCTTATTACTTCCCTTAATTAAATTAACGAGATGAACTCACCATAGTTAACCTTATTAAAAATGCAATGCTAGTAATCAAACGCCACTCATTAACAAAACTTATTTAACGCATTAAACACTTAGAAAGTTTGATTGATTTAAGCTAAGAACACAAGTTGGAACGCCGTACAAGCATGCAAGACTCATTGTTGATTTACCTAAGGAATTATAGGTTTTCCACTTAAACAATTAAGACATAGAACGCTAGCATATCTTAATTTGGATTCAATTACATGTTCAATATTCTAAGTTTGCAACCAAAGAACACAAAAGACATAAAAGGTGGGATTGAAGCACAAAATCAATGAACAATATCATCACATATTAAAATCGCAATTTATGAATTATAGAAACCTAAAATGTTTATTGGAAACTAAACATCAATACATAAACTTTATTCTCACAAATAATCGAAACATCCATTTAAAACAAAAACCTAGAGGGCCAATAAACTTATAAACATCTAGGAAGTTTGAACTTTGCCATTATGAGTCCAAGTCCAAACGGGAGTAAACCATTGGCTGTGAGAGCAGCTAAAATGGGATGAATGGGAGTTATTCTGTTACCTTTTTGGAAAGAAACGAATCCATCACAGTTTTACAGATATTGTAAAGAGGCAGAGATAGACTTTACTCCACATATTATGATTGGATCAGTATATACACTTTTGTGCCAGAAATGGAAAAAAAGAAATAAAGGTGCCAAAGTGGGAATATATGTGAACCTCATTCTCATAGATTACTGTCCTAGGTTCAGAGACAAAATTGAGTTCAGTATAAATTCATGTTGGGTTCTTTATTTCATTATTATTATGAAAATTTTATAATTCATGCAGGAGTGATTACCACAAATTGGACGATGAAGAATGCATCATCTCGGCACAAATAGTGATGGCATACGCAACGTTTAAGGACCCTCACACCGGTAGCCCTGCACGTGGTAATCATTTCTTTTCGACATTCCTATGATACCACATAAAAATTAACTGGTACTGTAAGATAAAATTTTTGCAAAGTTTAATGAAAAAATGTCTCATGAAACTAATTTTCTTTTATTGTTGTTTTTCCCTTCTATAGCCTGCCATATCGCCAAGGATGGGGTAGTTCATATATTTGAGAACGAATCTGCCTTTTTTTTTTTTTGGTCTTTTGAACGAATTCTGTGGCATTAGGGGGTTTATGACCTCCCGATCACAATTACAATGCCACAAAATATGAGTATAGATAATTAGTTAAACGAACATATTGAATTCGACTTGAAGTTACAAATGACCCAAACTAATTTATTATATAGTAACGAGGATTTGACATGTAATGAGTCTTTACAAATAAGACATCCACATATCTAAGAAAATTTCATTTCTTTTTTATTCAGTTTGTGAGGGCAATTTTGTGTTTTGATTTTCCAGCAGCAATAGCCCTCTTGATAGAGCGAAGACCAGGCTCAAAATCGATCGAAGGCTTGACCCAGGAACGATTTTGTTGTAACTAGCTGGATGGTAATAGCAACGATTGGAACGATAACAGCAGCGATTGAAGTTATTTTCACGAGAACAACAGAGCTTATAGGTGGATATGGTGTGGGAGCTAGATGCCTGGGAGTTTAGCAGAGAGAGAGTTCCAGCAATGGCATGATTTCTGGGGTTTGGGTTAAGGTTGATTGGGAGGAATCGATGGCTAGAGGTTCAGAGATACAGCTTGATCTCTTGCTTGATGTTTCTGGGTTGTTGTGGTTTTTAGAGACCACTCTCAATTTTGGGAAGATAAATTGTGAAAGCTATGGAAATTTCTTTAAGCTAGGAGACTGAAGGGCAGTGGCACATGTTTAGGGGTGATCCTCCAGAATTTGTGTTGCTGTGATCTTTTGAAGATTTTAGTTCCTCAATTTCTGGTATTGAAACTTGTGATCACAGAGTTAGAGAGCTATTGGAAATTGAAACAGGGATTGCTGGGCATATGAATCAGAGAGTTTCTCCATGGATTCTGGGTTCTTGCCAAAAATGGTGAAGCACCAATCCCAGCAGCAACTTTGACAACACGCGTTTCTGGTTTGGGGAAGAAGATGGTTTAACAGTTTTTGGGATAAAGGCTGGTATAATGGACATTGGGTGAGAGAATGGCTTTGGTGGGCTTTAAGCTTTGCTAGGCCTGCTTTCATCTCTCTACTAGCCCATGTTAAGATTTTGGTCCATCAAGCATGAATTTTGGTTCCCAAGTCCAAAATTATCGATGGGCCTTATCGTAACAATGGGCCTCACAGGATCCATTACCTTCCACACCACATCCCGCCGTATAAGCCCCAAACGTAGCTTGGGCCTACGTGTATTGCTTGGTAATTAAGCGTGTCGGCTGCTTTGAAGAGGCACGTTAGTTCGAGAATTTGGGCTTGTTGTATCTCTTGCTAACTAGAAGGCTTCCTTTTGGCATGAAATGGGCTTGCTTGAAGACCCAACTAGGTTACGAGGTTGATGACTCACCTTCTTCACGTGTCAGTTATTAAATTTGAACTCGTGCAAATTTGGGTGTCAACAGAGTTGAAAAAGGTCAGACTTTATTGATAATCGAGAAATATCTTAGAGTACAAGCTTTCTAAATAAGAAAAAAGATGCAACAAATGCACCAAAAATACAAGAAAATAGGAATATCGCAATAACGCATGCGCTGTTTTACCACTATGGAATGCTATCGTGTAGTGAATTTTGTAGTCGATGGTATATATGACTACCCATGCATATCCAACTCACAAAATGACAAAAGTCAATTTGAAGAAGAACAGAGGGCAATCTTCCATCAAAACATCGAAGCTGGCCAACGGTGTCAGAACATGACCGTGTTGGCATACGATCCCTTTTGAACAAATACCATAATCCCGGGTCCCCGACCCAATACAAATAAACATCAAGATCCCAAAACCAATGCAATAATCAGAAGGGAGCCCAATAAAAAATTTGTGTCACACTTCTGGGTCGGATCCAAGACCCACCCGGATCCCAATCTGGATCCAGCCCAGACCCGTCCACCAAACCCAGCACCAAGTATCGCCTAGAGTCCAAAGGTGTTCAAACCTTCAGCCGTCGACATACCATCCATCCACCAAACTACCCGGTGGCCTGTCGCTTGCAACATTGTCTATACCACTCCGTCGACGGAGGTCATCAATTGTCAAGAAGAAGTCGACGTCACAAGTCGCGAACCCACAATTTGGTAGTAGCATTGTCAGGTAATTTGTCCGGCTAAAACCCACTCTGATCGACGACAGCACACACGAACTGCCACCATCCTCACCAAGATTAGTCGGCCCTTTGATACCATGAAAGAAAAGCAAGAGATCCGACCCTCCCGGATCCCACCTTCCACCACCAACATGATGGACTCGACCACCATTGTCAAAACCTAATCTCAGTCTGCCTCTAATGACCTCCGCCACCCAAGAAGGACTGGATAAGCCTCTAATCTCGTCTTCCTCAACCGCCGAAGAAATGAACTGACAACCTCTAATCCCCGCTCTCGCAACCACCAAGCCTAACGCAGACCGCTGCAATGATCCAGATCCTATACCACTCAGATCCCACTCCACCCGACAACCTCTACCACCCTTCACTACCGACCCAACACTCTCTTGGCTCTCTGATAAAGCAACACCAGGACCAAGATTCCCCTCAACACACACTGTGCTCACGACCACGAAGGCAAACAAGATGAGACCGAAGCCTGAAGAAAGCTCCATGAATGGAGAAAGTGTAGGATGCAATAGATGCAAAGATATGCCGCTCCACAAACCCTAGCAGAGCGCTAGGTCTAATTCTAGGGACTTCTTTCTCCCTTACACAACTCACTAATTTTTTTTCCCACTTATAGAAAATTTCATTTCTTTGTTTTGAAAGAGAAGGGGGAGATTTTTCTTCACTTTTGATTAAAAAGGGCATTTTAGAAAAACGTGCTGGGTGCACCTAGAAATTTTGATAAAAAAATAAAAAAA
>BDJD01002643.1:13034-41160 GCA_002564525.1 Rosa multiflora | reverse complement strand
AAAATTGTTTTGAATATGCAATCGAATCTTTCCTAATCAATTAAAGTCAGTCAATATCTCAAATTGATATGCATGTTGAAAATTTTTTAACGCAGATGTGAATATCAAATCAATCTAGCCAATATGCATATCAATTTTAAACCATGTAAACTGATATGGAATGAATACCATATTTAACTCAAGATTAGTGAGGCGATCTCCTTGATCTTCTCTTCATGATCTGATTCTGCAATCTTCCTCTTTGTTTCCTTGAAGCATCGGGAAGGCAGGAGAATTACTCTCCCTGTCCACTACCCCTTATGTTTTCCTTGTGATAATGGGAAATCATGTGTTGAAAGGTAATAGCCCAATATACTTACAATCTCCCCCTTTGGGCATTCCCATTCAACACATGATTGTTCTACCTTTTTACCCTGCATGTTAGTTTTCACAGATAGACACTGATCACTAACCAAATGGTGCTACTTGGATATAGGAATCAGTTTCCATCCTTTTCCCGATCCAAGTTGCCAAAAAAAAAATCACATGATGATGATGATGATGATGATGATAATAATAATGATGATGATGGTGATGATGATGATGATGATGATGATAAGCATCCCAATAACAAAATATATGTGCTTATGCACTTACACGCCCAAAATAAAATAACTTTTGTCGAAGGAGAATTAAAATGTAGAAGCAGAAATAAAATAAAATAAAGCTGAAAATTCTTTTACTTCTCCCCCTTTGAATGGGAAGGCATGGCACATCCAACTCCTCCAATAGCTTGGTGACGTTGTCCTGGAACTCCTCTGTATCCATAGAAGTAGAGCTCTCCTCTTGTGCATCTTCCTCCTGAACGACGGTGGACGGACCAGGAGCTCCAAACCCCAGAGGGTGGCGCTGCATGTTCCGGACCTCTTTGAGGAGGTTGGTCAGTGTGTGGTTGGTGCGGACTAGGAGGGAGTGCATATCATCCATATCATTAGTAAGGCAAGCGATTCGCCAGTCATCCACTAGGACCTTGTCACAGAGATTGTCCAGAGAGACCGGAGGAGGCAAGGCAGAGGAAGAGGCTTTTGTAGGAAGAGGATGAGACTGACGAGTGGGAGGATGAGGACTCCGGCTTCGTTCGAGTTTCATGCCAGGGTGTAGAACTCCAGCTTTGGCAGCGGCCTGGCGGTCCTCCTCAGGAAGAGGAAGACGCTGATGTCCAGCAATGAGTGATGTTGTCTTTGTGCAAACCATGATGAGAGAGGAAGAGTTGGACAAAAACTGCACACTTAGAAAAACTAGGGTGAAATCTGAGAGAGGTATTTATATCGAACCAGTAGGGTTAAGGAAAACGAAGAGACAGGCCAGTTGGAGATAGCCTTTCCGAGATGAAGAGAAATTATTACAATTGATTGTTTCGAGATGCACGCATGCAAATAATGTCTCCCCCTAAACTTAGGCTTAACCAGTAAGGAAATTAAGTGCAATCAGATGGCAGTCAATTAGAGAGAGAACAAGAGAAATATAGATTTCCATGATCTACAATTGTATCACACAATCAATTTTCCTGCTAAGTATCAAAGCAATGAATGCAGTTGGCATATCGAGAGGAGAAAGTATAGCATAGTTGTAGCATAGAGAGCATACATCACTTAGTGAAGGATACATATTTCATAGCATCAATCATGATGTATTCTATCAACTAATTGAATTGGTACTCAAGGTCAGTGCTTACTGTGTAAACTGGTGACAAAGTAAGTAGTCAGTATATGGGGCAGAGAATCAGGTTTAGAGACAGAAAGAAGAAGTGAAGTAGAAATATTGAACATCTGAACTAAGCTCAGGAGATCTCCTAGGAGAATTAGGAAAACTTGTTCCCAGGTACGTACTTTAGTTGAGTCTTTGACTTCTTTAATTTTTAACAACAAAAACCCATGTAACAAGACCCTTCTCAGCAACTCCCAGAACAGACTATCTTAGAGTACTAAGCATAACAAGGATGCTCCATGGAGAGAGTCTCAAGGTGTTGTCTTCATTTTCATATTTGACGTACAAAAATCACTCACCAACTCGTTTCTTGCAAACCTTGGAAAGTTCACCACAACCAAGGCCTGATTACTTTGAGTGAGGGGATACAATTATCCATTCTCATTTCTTACAAACCCTAGAAAGTTCACCACAACTATGACCTGATTACTTTAAGAAGAGGGAATGAGACAACTGAGCATGTTAGGCAGTTCTCCTACTTCACCGATCCTCTCGTGACAATAAACATGAACCAAGCCACCACATAAAGCTATAAGTGAAGTGCAGAACCGGAGTACACAACTATTTGTCTAGAATAAGACATGATAACAATGGACACTGAACGGATGAAATGTGTAAGTCACTAAGGACAAGGGTCAAGGTGCTCTAAGATCACAACTTTCTCATGCAACAGTGACCAAACAGAAGAATGCTTCAACACTTAGCACAAATCCCAAGTGCATTTCTCAACATCTCAAACCTAGCAGTGTCAAGAGGTTTTGTGAACAGATCTGCAAGTTGACTATCAGAGGGCATAAAGCTTAACTCAAGTATAGTCTGTTCAACCAACTCCCTAATAAAGTGATATCGAAGATCAATGTGCTTTGTTCTGGAGTGTTGAACATGATTTTTTGTGATGTTAATTGCACTCGTATTATCAGAGAAAATAGACAACTTACACTACAACAAATTCTGGCTTTTGCAACGGGTTGTTATGCAAAGAACTCAAATTCCTTGCATTTGGTGAGGTTACGCAAAGAATATGTTAAATCCTTGCGTTTGGTTTGCACAATATTCAAGGAACATAATAAATCGTTGCATTTTACCACCCAAAGTTGATAAGTGGACAATTCTTTGCATATACTCATCAAACTCTTTGCTGAAAATTATAACTGCAACGAATTAAATTCTTTCATTGCTTATGTTGTAAATATTGTACTAGATCAGAGAAAACAAACCCGATGCCAACCAAAACCAATCCTCTCTCTCAAAGTTACTATTCCTTTACTATCTTCCTTCCTTCGATGTTCACCAAGATCTCAAATGTCTTTATCCAGCGATTTGACCAAGTGTTCCCTTCCCCATTATTTTTTTACCAATTCTCTCATATCTCTACAATGATTCTCTTGTTTCTTGGTTATCCATCAACCCTAGATCTTGCCTTCAATGTTCTTCGAAAATTAGAAACCCAGAACAAATGCTTCTCTCGGATATCTTGAATCAGTTTCTTTTCTTCGATTTGGATTCGGGTTTTGTTGGGCTCTTCGATTTTGGTCTATGGTAACAACCTCCTCCTTTTTCTCTTCGGGTTTTAGTTTTGATGTGGGTATTATGAATTTGTTCAATTTTACCTCAAATAGCAGACCTTACTTACTAATCTTGGTCTTTACTGCCCTCTGCTCTCTCTTGGTACGACGTCTCTCTCAACATTTTTGGGTTTTCTTCTGTAGTTTTTTTCTTTATCAAGTTAATTTGTGATTTACTTAGTTTCTCTTTTCACAGTTAGGTCTATGCTCATTTCTGGGTTTGAATTAAGTTAATTGCTGATGGTTTCTTCTTTCAATGTAAGTGAATCATTAGTTATGGAGAATCCATTTCATTATAAAAGATAAAAAGGTGGAATCTAGGAATGTGCATACCATGTATTCTGAAGCTAGCTCTTTAGTAGTATCGAGCTTATTGGCTTATTGTGTCAAGCCTATTATTTATTGGAAACCAAAAATTCATGTGTAGGCTGGTGGTTAAAAACGTGACCGAAATTTTCTGGTGAAGATGGACAAGAACTGTGTCATGGTTGCCACTGAGAACATTGACTTATCTGCCGTCAAATACGAGCGAGAAGAAATCAAAGGTCAGTTTACTATTCTTCACTGCACAACAACAATTGACATGAATGTATTTGACTTTAGTGTGAAGTGGGTTTCCTTTTTTGTGTTTGTAGCTCTGCATTTGACCGGTTTCTTTCTTAAATTATTTGAATAGATTGTTGAGGCCCCCCATTATTCGTTCTTTGGTAATCTCATTGTTGAAGAAGCTGAATAAGATGACTCAGGTCTGTTGTGTTTTGCATATTATGTGTTACTTTCCGTTTGAATTTCCTTGTGTAATTGGAAATGCTGAAAGGCTTGTATGTATTGTTGTGCAGTTCACAGTTACTGAGGAACACTTCGATTCCAGAAGCTCCCATGTTCAAACCTGAATTTCCTCCTCAAGGTTTTCATTTGTGTTATTTTCATCTGGAACCTCACGGTTCAAAGTAATAAAAAAGGTTCTTGAAATCAATCTGAATTTTTACCTCTTTATACTTAATTCAATCATTCTTTCCAGTATGAACATGCTTTGGTTATACGAAGCCTTTGTCCTGTGTACTTATTTTAGAACTTTGAACTGATAAGTTCTGTATTTCCAAAAGCCTTGTCATCCTTTGCCTTTTTATGTTTGTGAGATACTAAAGCCTAATCATTATTCCAAAAGGATTTTGAGTCATTTAGGAGTTGTTAAAGGCTAATCATTATTCCACGTAGTTATTATATATGTTATCATATTAGTTTCATCCTTCTTTTGTGTATATATTGATATCACCATATCTTGGTTTTATATCTTATTTGGCCGAATTAATGATTACTAATTCACTTTAATCTTTGAACCAAATCTTACTGCAGGATGGTGAATAAGAAGTAAAGGTAGAGGATGTGGAACCTGAGAAGGACATGTGATCCTTAGAAAATAGACAAAGTAAGATGAATACGGTAAAAACTATTGATAACTGTTGGGGAAATTAACATCTAGGTGCAGGTTTGATCTATCTTCACAATGTCACTTTCAGATGCTATATGTTAGATTGGTGGAAATTAACATATATTGCACTTGCATTTGCTGACTTCAGACTTTAGTTTTTTTATGACAATATTGACAGGTGATTTTGATATAGGGTTGTTGAATTGTGCCATTGTAATAGGCCCAAAACCCATTTTAACTTGGCAGCCATTCAATTAATATATATTTTGATTCACTAAAAACAACTGAAATTCTCATTGTTTTGCAGAGACGATGAAGAAGAACACAATACACAAACGGGCTTTACTTTTTCGCTCCCATTTCTTTGTTTTTTGGGTATGCAATTTCTCTTCCAATTGATCAATCCCGGTTTCAAAGTTCGAGTCTTTACATTACTTTACTTGGGGTTGAAATTTTCTTTAATTTTACATGTTTGTTGGACTAAACACTTGCTGGGAAACCAAGTTTTTGAGGACTTTCAACTTTGTTACTGGTATGTGCTTCTGGTCTTAGTTTTTTTAACTGTCTGAAGTTCAAATCATTATGGGTTTTTCTAAAACAAAAACTTCAATCCATACTTGGTGTTGGGTATATTTTGTTTTTCCCACTGTTTCTATCCAAATTGTAATCAATTTGCTGTTCGTCCCTCCATAGTTTCAATGTCTGCTGGGAAACCAAGTTTTTGAGGACTTTCAACTTTGTTACTGGTATGTGCTTCTGGTCTTAGTTTTTTTAACTGTCTGAAGTTCAAATCATTATGGGTTTTTCTAAAACAAAAACTTCAATCCATACTTGGTGTTGGGTATATTTTGTTTTTCCCACTGTTTCTATCCAAATTGTAATCAATTTGTTGTTCGTCCCTCCATAGTTTCAATGTATATGGACATATGCATAGTTATTTATTTTAGTTTGATTTCCTATAGACATGAAGTGGGTATGGTTTGTTCTTTGTCAATGGTTCTTTTACTTGTTTAATTTGTTTGCACTTCAACCAATTCATCAAATTTTGCTCTTTTTGGAAATAATACTGAGCCTAGTTTCCTTGGATTTAAATGTTTCCGAGGATGTACAATCGGATGCTTTTTTGGGTAGGCATTTGAACTTTATGTCCCTTCAATATGGGTTGGGAAATTGAAAAATAGCAAAGCAATGAAGTTCTAAACCTGAGAAGGACATGTGATCCTTAGAAAATAGACAAAGTAAGTTTTCTCTATGGCTTGACTTGTTTAATACAGTTAGTAATTCTAAGTTACATAAGTGTTGAACTGTAATGACTGGCTTTTCCAATATTCTCAGAATGAAGCAAGGAAATGGCACTCGAAGACTCAAATAGAAAGTTTTTGAGGGGATCTTGGGAGTAGATGAGTTTGGACGATTCTCCCCACACCAAAATACACTCACCCTAAGCTTCAGTGATTTGCATTTTTACTAATTTTTGTTCTGTTGTCTCTACTTGTGTATATGTATCTTGATTTTGCTAATCTTGTTATAGCTTAGTAGCATCAATTTTTTATGTACACTTTTTTTTTTGGTCTGTATGTACAGTTGCACTAATTGTTTTTAATTCAAGGAATAAAAAAAATTCCAGAATGACATTTGTGGTAATTTTTTTTATTTAGTTTTAATTTTTTTTTTAATTTTTTTTAATACCAAATGCAAGGAATGATATGCAAGGAATTGTCCTTGTATATCAGTTAACCATAGTTAACCTCAGGTGTTAAATTCCTTGCATTTGAGATGAACAATTCCTTGTATTTGTGAATTCAAATGCAAGGAATTTTCAAGTCGTTGTATTTGCTCTTTTGCAAGGGCCTCTTTGCAAGGACTCAAATGCAAGGAATATTCCTTGCATTAACCCTAATGCAAGGAATTTCTAGTTTTTTACAAGGAAAAAATTCCTTGCAAAAGGCCATTTTTCTTGTAGTGTTACCTTGAGAGATACCGTAATCATGGAGCATTTGTTTCATCCAAAGCATTTGCTTGCAGCAACTTCCAGCTGCAACATACTCAGCTTCTGTAGTAGAGAGAGAAATGCAGTTTTTTTTTGCTATGCCAGGCAACCAAATTGTTGCCAATGAAGAAGCATCCCCCATAGGTGCTTTTTCTATCCTTCAAGTTCCCTCCCCAGTCATCATCAGAGTATCCTGCAATTTCCACATTAGTGTCGAAAGTATAAAAAAATACCACGGGTAACTGTACCTGACACGTAGCGGATGATTCGCTTGACAGCTTCCAAGTGTGATTCTTTGGGGTTAGCTTGAAACGGAGCACACACTCCCACACTGTAAGAAATGTCTGGTCTGCTAGCAGTGAGATAGACCAAGCTGCCAATCATACTATGATAGAGTGTGGAATCAATTGATTTCGCATCCTGGTATTCGCTCAACTTGATCGTGGTACTCATGGGATTGTTCACTGTCTTCTTTGATTCAAGATCAAATT
Organism: Rosa multiflora; assembly: GCA_002564525.1. Lineage (NCBI taxonomy): Eukaryota > Viridiplantae > Streptophyta > Magnoliopsida > Rosales > Rosaceae > Rosa > Rosa multiflora. Next base: position 33,936 of record BDJD01002643.1, on the reverse strand, counting down.
TCTTGATCAGATTCTCAACGTATTTGGTTTGAGAGAGAAACATATTAGTATCAATCTGCTTTACTTGCAATCCAAGGAAAAAAGTTAGTTCACCACACATGCTCATTTCAAATTCACTTTCCATGACGGATTGAAATTCTTTGACAAGGTATCTAGATGTGGAACCAAAAACAATGTCATCAACATACACTTGAGCAATGATAATGTCAGTTTTTGTTAGTTTTACAAACAAGGTTTTATCAATGGACCCTCGGGTATATCCGTTTCCCACAAGATGAGTAGAAAGCCTCTCATACCAGGCTCGAGGAGCCTACTTCAGACCATACAAGGCTTTCTTGAGTCGGTAGACATGATTCAGGTTATGTGGATCTTTGAAACCTGGGGGTTGTTCCACATAAACCTCTTCTTGAAGTATTCCATTTAGAAATGCAGTTTTGACGTCCATTTGAAACACCTTGAACCTGAGATGACATGCTATAGACAAGAGTAATCTAACTGACTCTAATCTGGCTACAGGAGCAAAAGTTTCATTAAAGTCAAGACCTTCAACCTGAGAGTATCCCTGAGCTACTAGTCTAGCTTTATTCCTAATCACATTCCCTTTTTCATCACTTTTGTTTCTGAAAATCCACTTGGTTCCTATGACATTGCACTTACTAGGTCGAGGTACCAAGTACCACACTTCATTCCTAGTAAACTTATTTAACTCATCCTGCATAGCACTAATCTAGTGATCATCCAACAAGGCTTCCTTAATATTTTTTGGTTCAACGATGGACACAAAACCAAAATGGGATTTAACATTCATGCTTAGCAGATTTTCGGTAATAAAACAGAGTAATACATTCTCTTGACTTACATCAGGCGGACTTACTTGTGCTGCAGCTTGTCTTCTTGTTGTCGGTCCATCTATTAGACCTCCAATGATATCCTGACTAGAGTGGTCTTTTTGAACTTGCTTGAACCCTCTCCTCTGGATAGGAGATGGTTCAAAAATGTTGTCAGGTATTTCCTCTTCCTCTTCCTCAGATGGAACTTCTGTGTTTCATGGTGGTGTGATAGAGGTGGATGATGGATCTGCAAATGAATCTTCTTGTTTCATGCACTCATCATAAATAGAGACATTAATAGATTCCAAAACAACTCGAGTTCTTTTATTGTAGACTTTGTAAGCCCTACTGTTAATGGAATACCCAAGAAATACACCCTCATCACTTCTAGCATCAAACTTACCAAGATGTTCTCTATCTCGTAAAATGTAGCATAGACTTCCAAAGACATGAAAGTGTCCTAAATTTGGTTTCTTACCTTTCCACAACTCATAAGCTGTGTGATCTGTACCTGGTCTTAAGAAGACACTATTGATTGTATAACATGCAGTACTTATCGCTTCAGCCAAAAAGTGTGTACTTAAACCTGCAGCATGTAGCATAACTCTAGCATGTCCATCAATACCCTATTTTTTCTTTCCACGATGCCATTTTGCTAAGGAGTGATTAGAGCTGAGAACTCATGTGAAACACCAAGCTCGTGAAAATAGTTAGCAAAAGCAGTATTTTTAAATTCTGTACCATGATCTGATCTTACTCTGATCATGCAGTTATTGAATGACTTCTTTTCAATTATCAGTTTTTGACTCAAGTTCTTAAATGACTCAAAGGTTTCTGCTTTGTCTTTCAAGAAATTGACCCATGTATATCGGAAGAAGTCATCTACAACTACTAACATGTAACTCTTACCTCCAATACTTTCAGTCTGAGCTGGTCCCATTAAATCCATGTGTAATAGTTCCAAGGTTTTTGTGGTTGTTGTTGAGTTCACCACTTTGTCAGATGCCTTGGTTTGCTTTCCAATTTTGCATTCGCCACACATCTTGTCAGTCTTGCCATTCAAGTCCCAGAGCTGACTTCAAACTTAGTGAATTTTTCTTGAGTCGATTTTAACTCGTCTTGCAGGGACTCGTTTTTAGTCAACAGATCCAAGTTTAAGGCTTGTTGTCCCCCTGACGTCCAGTTCCAGTATTTTGATTCTGTTGAAGCATTCAGTATTTTCAGCCATCCAAGTTGAAGAACCTAGGTCACCTTGTAAGTCAGCCAATTCACTCATAAGCTTGTTTCTTTCTTGTTCCCACACAGACTGTGAGGTTTCCAACAGGTGCTCCAATTTTTCTTTTTCAGTCTTCAGAACTTCAATTTCCTTTTCCAAACTCACATTTCTGAGTAACGTGGCCTTAGAAGCTTTGTAGAGTTGTTTGCAGCAGATATTTGTTTCATCATCAGAGAAAGCCTCGTCACTATCAGAATCAGGTAGAAGTGATGACACAAAGGCCACATTTTCCACTTCTATAGACTCATCATCGCTCCATGTAGATAGAAGAGATTTATTGTTGCTATTCCCATGCTTCTTGTTTCCACAGTCAGTAGAAATATGACATAGCCACCGCATTCATAGCACTTGGTTTTCCCTGAATGAGCTCCATTGAAACCTCCTTTCCCATTCTTTCCATTGTAGTCATTGCTATTAGTATTGCCATTATAAGAGTTTTTCTTAGGAACAGGATTCCTAGACGAGTTCTTGCTTTTGAAAATTTTTTTAAATTCTTTTGTCAAGAGAGCAACATCTAGTGTTTCTTCTTCCTCCTCGACTCCTTTCAAAGCCTTGAAAGCTACACTTTTGTTCTTCTTCTCAGGTTTCAATCTCATCTCATATGTTTTGAGATTCCCAATGAGCTCATCGAGGGGATATACATCAATGTCAAATGAGTCCTCAATACTGGTAACCTTGGAGTGAAACTTTTCAGGCAAGGCTCTCAGTATCTTCTTGATTAGTTTGTCATCTTCAAACGGTGTTCCCAAGTTACAACACTGATCAACAATTTTCAGAATTCTTCCATGAAAATCATCTACTGTCTCATCATCCCCCATAGCCATGGTTTCAAACTCATAGATCAGACTCTGCAGTTTTTGAGCTCGTACCTTTTTGTTACCTTCATAGGTTTTCTGAAGGAGATCCCAAGCTTGCTTGGCAGTATCACAGTGACTGATCCTCAGTTTTTCTCGTTCCAATAGAGCTGTGAATATGTTATTCTTTGCCTTGAAGTTCGCATGAAGATCACGAACCTCGTCATCTGTCCAATCTTTTCTTGGTTTTGGGATGCTTGTGGAAGATCCTTCACTTTTACTTGACACCACCGGTGCCTTCCATCCGTTTGCGACAATGTTCCATACATGCTCATCTTGTGCAAAGAGGTCAGATTTCATGTATATCTTCCATTGTGTGTACTTTTCAGATCCTCCATCAAACCATGGAGGACTGTTGATGGATCCTCCTGCAGCCCTATCACGCGAGTGTTCCATTTCTCCTAGGATCACTAGAAGTTCTAGAACCTGCTCTGATGCCAAATGAAAACACTAAATGGAACAAAATAGATAATTACGATAAATCAACACAAGTATTGTTAACGCAGTGTAAACCTCACCATTGAGGAAACATCACTGTGAGGCGTTTTATGTAGCCCACACACAAGAAAAATCCACTATGCAATCAAGATCTTACAACACACAAGTTGTGGTGTTCAACACAACCACTTTACAAGCATCAAAGCTAACTTGTTTATAATTTGAAGATCCTATTCTACACAAGAATGACTCAGCCTATTGCAGTTCTAATGGTTCTGGATCCTCTTGTGAATCACGATGTCTCACTGATCTTGAATGATATATATGCAGTAAGTGTAGTGAGTGAAATCAAATACCATAAACAATGAGAGCTTTTCAAAACAATTTGCAAGAAGTATTTCTCATACAAACGAAAACCTTTTAATCAAAAACTCCACAGTCAAAATGCATTTTCAAAACCTTTTATAGAGAAGCCAAACTCCCCCTCAGTTAAATCTCTTCTTGTCATCAAAACAAGATAAACATGGAAAGGTATTAAAACTGTTTTGAATATGCAATCGAATCTTTCCTAACCAAAGTCAGTCAATATCTCAAATTGATATGCATGTTGAAAACTTTTTAATGCAGATGTGAATATCAAATCAATCTAGCCAATATGCATATCAATTTAAAACCATGTAAACTGATATGGAATGAATACCATATTTAACTCAAGATTAGTGAGGCGATCTCCTTGATCTTCTCTTCATGATCCGATTCTGCAATCTTCCTCTTTGTTTCCTTGAAGCACCGGAAAGGCAGGAGAATTACTCTCCCTGTCCACTACACCTTCTGTTTTCCCTGTGATCATGAGAAATCATGTGTTGAAAGGTAATAGCCCAATATACTTACACTGTCCTTGCTTTTGTATACACTACTAGCATATGCCTTATAGAGCACTTTAATTTTTCTGTATCTTTTGCTCTAGAGAATATGGATAACCGTATCAAAAAGTCATTAGGTACGGTGCAGCCACGGAATGAAAAAGGGTATCCTCTATTGCAGGCTCTAGTAAGCAAAAGCCACGCTTTTGACTTTGGTGTCTCTATTTTTTATTTTATTTTAAATGTTATATTAATGTTTTTCTTTCTCTCTCTTTATTTTCTTTTAATTTATATTTATATATTAATCAAAATATAAAAATACTGATTTTATACGTATACGATACAAAATACCTTAATATTTCATTTAATATTATAAATTTTTATCTGATGTTAATTAAGCAAAAAATCAAAGAATCTTCTTCAGTATCCATTATGCGTTGGATACCCTATGATAAAGGTATCATTTGAATTTTTATATTAAAAAAAAATATTATTGAAACCTACCATTAATATTCAGAACAAATTTAAGATCCTATTCTACACAAGAATGACTCAGCCTATTGCAGTTCTAATGGTTCTGGATCCTCTTGTGAATCACGATGTCTCACTGATCTTGAATGATATATATGCAGTAAGTGTAGTGAGTGAAATCAAATACCATAAACAATGAGAGCTTTTCAAAACAATTTGCAAGAAGTATTTCTCATACAAACGAAAACCTTTTAATCAAAAACTCCACAGTCAAAATGCATTTTCAAAACCTTTTATAGAGAAGCCAAACTCCCCCTCAGTTAAATCTCTTCTTGTCATCAAAACAAGATAAACATGGAAAGGTATTAAAACTGTTTTGAATATGCAATCGAATCTTTCCTAACCAAAGTCAGTCAATATCTCAAATTGATATGCATGTTGAAAACTTTTTAATGCAGATGTGAATATCAAATCAATCTAGCCAATATGCATATCAATTTAAAACCATGTAAACTGATATGGAATGAATACCATATTTAACTCAAGATTAGTGAGGCGATCTCCTTGATCTTCTCTTCATGATCCGATTCTGCAATCTTCCTCTTTGTTTCCTTGAAGCACCGGAAAGGCAGGAGAATTACTCTCCCTGTCCACTGCACCTTCTGTTTTCCCTGTGATCATGAGAAATCATGTGTTGAAAGGTAATAGCCCAATATACTTACACTGTCCTTGCTTTTGTATAGATGCACCTTGTTTCTGTTTCATTAAATTGATTAATGCATTAATTAGTAGGTATTTCAGTGATTAGGTTTCCTTGATTTTTGAGTTCAAAAGATACAGAAATCAATTGCAAAGGGAATCTATGGTGTTCTTCTCTGTGTTCAAGTTTACTTTTGCTCACGGAAATCGTATCAGTTGGGCAAAGTTAGACTGCAAGCATTAGCTTTGAATCATAAATTTTGTTTCCAATTCATATATAAAGTTAGACTGCTCTTTCTGTGTTTGATTACTTTTGTTTATGGACTCCTTTGTGTTTTGAATTGGGGGAAACTTGGGCTGTACTTGCATGAGCTTGGATTCATTGCTGTGGGGAGAGCCCTTACTTTGATTCCTAACCTGTTTATGAAAATGTTAAAAGTGAGATATGTGATGATACGACCTGTAAATATATTCTTGGAGCATGCTTCTTCTAATAAAATATTGATTGGGAAAGCCATTAGTTTAATTGAGCACATTTAGGCTTTACAAATAAGCAATGCACATGATCTGTTTGTGAAAATGCCAAAATCAGATATGTGATCATTCTTTTTGTAACTTAGTTTTTGAAACGTTGGAGGGTCCAGTTTCATTGTCTTCCACTTTGCATGGATACACAAGAAAAAGGTGTAGAACTAAAGGCAGCTTCAGTACGCAGAGCTAAGAAACAATCATTACTCTTATTTTTCATATCCTGCTGCTGTTTATATTTTGTTGTTTGATAAGATTCTACTTCAGAAACAACCATCACTTACATTTCACACATTTCAGTGACAGCCCATGCCATCGCAACCAAGAAGAATAAATGAACTACTCACTAACACAGGAGAGGCCTCGACATGAGACGAACCAACGGAAGACACGTGAAGTACTCATGTAGAACTATTCGAACTAAAAGCGTAGGATATTTTTGTGAAAATTAACCATTTTTTAATCTGTATATAAACAACAGTTTTGGTTAGAATATTCATTTTTTTTTTAAAATTGTAAATACACAAGCCTGATTTACATACTAGCTTCTGCTTAGAATTTCCACTTTGGAAATATGTAAATCTACAATATCGGTTAAAACACCAGCTGCAAATATGTACTACAATTTCGGGTAAAACAATAATAGCTTCAGTTAATGTATCTTAGATTATGATTATCATAATAAAATTGAGTACCCAAAAAATAAAAAAAATAAAAACCCAAACACGCAGCATGGCACGGACAGACTAGCTAGTTCTTATTAATATGCACTCAGCTAGAAAAGCAGCAGATGATTCAAACGAATTTGCATTAACCCTACTCCAGTTAAGTCGAATCTCTACATCAGTTTCAGTCAAGAGGCTCAATTTCCCATTTCAATCATCGAATATTCCAGGAAGCTCTCACATAATGCAGTCTGTTTAAGACTGAAGTTGATAATTAATTTAAGTCACATGGCCTTCATCTCATCCTCATCCGAAGTGGTGAAGAGGTGATTTTTAGCTTTATGTGCTCAATATGTGGCACACCTGGTGGTTATATGTCGGGTCGCCAAATTAGTCCATACTCTTTGTTATTAAACAAAGATATTGAGCAGTATAGGCTTGATGGAGATTTTTTTTTTTTGTTGAATAAAGAAGATACTGTATTGATCAAATACGATTAGAATCGTACAAAAGGGCATCCAGAATGAAGTCTGGAGCATGAGTAAACCATTCAGATTGAACATCTAAATCAAAACTATGGCTAGCCAATCTGTGAGCTACTCTATCGGAAGTTCTAGGTGCATGCGACAAATAGATCTGAGGAGAGTGACTTAGTAATAGCTTGATATCTTCAACAATACTACCCAAAGAAGAACAATCTTCCTCTGCTGAGTTAATAGCTTGGGTAGCTACCATACAATCACTATAGATTACTGCCCTCGTTACATCCAAAGCTTGGAGAAATTCCACTCCAGATTTTAATGCCAACAGCTCAATATGTAAAGCAGAGGTGATGAACTGCTTTCGGAGAGAGAAGCCTGCAATAGTCTCCCTTATGGTTACGGACCACTCCTCCTACACCACCATAATTAGCTGAGCTGATGAATGAACCATCCACATTCAATTTCAAAAAAGTACTTTCTAGAGGGAACCAATGTTTCCCTTGCTGACCACCTACCATAGAACCATTATCACCAGAAGAGTTAACTTTTGAATACTCTTCGTAATATATCATTGTAGCAGAGGTTAAAGCTAAACTAGATTTCTCTGAATTATTCCATAGCTTATCATTCCTATTCTTCCAAATACTCCACAACAAGACTAACAACCAAGCAAAGTTATTTGCAGTTAGCACTTTAACATGCTTAAGAAGCCATTCTTTAAAACAAAAGGAGAAGAAAGATGAACCTGAGAGTAGAAAGAAATACTCCACAACAAGACTAACAACCAAGCAAAGTTATTTGCAGTTAGCACTTTAACATGCTTAAGAAGCCATTCTTTAAACACAAAAGGAGAAGAAAGATGAACCTGAGAGTAGAAAAGATAATCAACAAGGATGGATTTCGCTGTAGGACATTCACAGAGAACGTGGCTCACAGTTTCAAAGGGATATGACAAAGCAAACAATGCAAATCACCTGTGTTTCCCTTCATCATTAACTTGGCTCTAGTTGGAAGAATGTCATTACAAGCTCGCCAAGCAAAAATAGAGACCTTCCCTGGAATTTTTGCTTTCCATAAGGCCTTCCACAACTCTGAGAAGGGATCACCTTGAGAAGTTGAGGAGAGGATATTGCCAAGAACGAAGTCTCTAGCCACTATATAACCACTCTTGACAGAATAAGAACCTTTCTTCTCAAGTTTCCAATACAATCGATCAGATGGTCTTCTAGCACTTAGAGGAATGCAAGCGACCTGTTCCACAATGTGAGGAGGAAAAATAGATCGAAGCACATCTAAATTCCAAGTAAAAGAGGCGGTATGAATTAGCTCTGACACTAACTCCACATGACAACCAGCAGGTTTTCTAAGAGAATTATATGGAACATTTGGGATCCAATTATCACCCCAAATCTGTACTTGAGTCCCTGTTCCAATTTTCCACAACAGTCCAGCTTTAAGTATTGGCCTAGCATCCAAAATACTTCGCCAAGAGAATGAAGGCCTATCTCCCATATCAGCGGTCAAAAAGAACCATCCGGATAATAAATAGATTTGAATAACCGAGAAATGACAGAATGTGGATTGGTTACTAACCTCCATCCTTGTTTAGCTAATATAGCGAAATTATAGGCATGCAAATTTTTAAACCCCATACCGCCTTCAGCTTTAGTAAGACACATGCGATCCCACGACCGCCAATGAATTTTTCTTTTTTCTTCAGTACTTCCCCAAAAAAATTGAGCACAAAGTTGGTGAAGATCGTCACAGAGACCCTTAGGAAGCATATAGCAATTCATGACATACAAGGGAACTGTTTGAGCCACAACTTTTATCAGAATCTCTTTCCCTGCTGCACTGAGGACTTTTGCACGCCAACTAATTAGGTTTTTTGTGAGCCTCACTTTCAAGTACTCAAAAATAGCTGACTTTGATCTCCCAACATGAATTGCGAAACCTAAGTACTGACCATGATCTTCATCACACTGCACTCCCAAGATACTTGTCAAATTACTTTTTACCTCTTCCTGAACATTTTTGATAAACACAACACTGCTCTTGTGAAGATTAATTTGTTGCCCTGACGCTTTTGCATAAGTATCCAGGATATACTTGAACTGTTTGCATTCTCTTTCAGTAGCCTCACCAAAACAAAAACTATCATCAACAAATAATAAATGGTGAATAACAAGTGCTATAGGATTCATAACAAGACCTCGAAGAGAACCATTATGTATTGACTCTGAAATCAAAGATGACAACCCTTCAGCACAAATGATAAATAGGAAAGGAGAGAGAGGATCGCCCTGCCTAATACCTCGAGTTGGAACAATGTAACCTGTCGGATCCCCATTGACAAGAATTGAGTAACTCACAGATTTGATAGAACATAGCACAATATCAATCCATGCTCTAGAAAAACCCATTTTTACCATTATTGCCTCTAAAAAGCTCCATTCCAGCCTATCATAGGCTTTGCTAATATCCAATTTTAGAGAGAAAAAACCTTCTGCTTGACTTCTAAGTCGGTTCATAAAATGATTGACTTCCGTAACCACCATATTATTATCTGAAATTAACCGACCTGGGACAAAAGCACTTTGGAGAGGTGATATAATTTTAGGCAAAATGCGCTTCAATCTATTTGCTAAGACTTTGGAAGCAATTCGGAAAACCACATTGCACAAAGCAATTGGTCTAAAGTCAGAGGCCAATTTCGGATCCTTTACCTTAGGTATAAGAGTAAGGTGAGTATAATTACACTCTTGGTACAGCACACTTGTAGTGAGAAAGTTCCTTACAGCACCTCGGGGAGGCCCTCCAGACTTGTCTGCATTACTTAAAATTTCATTGAAATCGCTTGCTACTAGCCACGGCATAGAAGTCTAAGAAGCTAGGGTTCTTAACAAATCCCAGGTGCGTACCCTATCTCCAGCAGCAGCAAACCCATATAGACCCGTGAAACGAAAAGTAGAATTATCATTTGCTTGGACTTCCACATCAATATGGTTTGTGGAATAATTTCTCAGTCGCACAGGAGTAATATTGCGCCATAACAGAGCAAGTCCACGTGATCTCTCATCACGCTGTGAATCGTGTAACCGTGATGAACCATCCTGCTCTGAATCACGTACCTGGGGTGAGCAAATATAGCCATCAAACCCCAAGCGGGTTCTAACCTTTGTAAGAATATCTGGAGATGCTAGGGTTTCTGATAGAAACAGAATGCTAGGATTGTGTTGCCGAACCATATTCACCAAGGCATCTTGTGTTTCGGTATTCACAAGACCTTGACAATTCCAGACTAGGATCTTCAGTTGTATCATCTCGATGAGAGGACCTCACCACTGCGATCTATAAAAGGCGATGACCGTCGTAGGAGCGCATCAAACGGCGCCTAGGGTTTTTCTACAGAGAGAAAAACTTTGGTATACCAAGAATATATCGAGAGAAGAATTATCTTATTCCTTGATGGAGATTTATTGCTGCCAGCGAATGGCATAAAATTGGCATTTTCTGTGAAACAAAAACCAGTCTTGTGATCATGATGCTCGATTACCAATTGTGGAAGAAAAAGCTAGCAGTACCTTTTCTTGGCCAAATCATGTGGCCACAAACTTATGGATACTCGCATGCAGCATGCTTTGATGCAGTGGTATTAAATGATTAGCTACAGCATGTTCTTATACATTAAGGACAAGAGAGGCATTATTGCTTAGCCTGATGATTCATATATATTTGTATATGCAGACACAGAGGCATGATCATAATGCCTGAGCCCAGTGGCAGAGCCAGAAATTTTAGTTTGCTGGGGCACAAACAAAAAATATTAATCATAGCAAAACATTAAATAAAAACTGTATATGTAATCTATATATTACAACGGTATGTAATTTTCTTCGACCGGATTTCATTAGTGTGAAAACCACATGAAAATTATAGAAAAGAGAGCTAGAAGAAGCCTATAGTACGTACATTAGTATTGTATTGTGTCTATAGTACATACATTAGTATTGTATTGTATGGAGATTTGTATATTGTTCCCTTTATATACCAAAACAAACAAAACAAAAAAAAAGTAAGTACACTGCAAGAGTCGAACCAGGGACCTGGTGTCCACAACAAAAACTGCTGGCCACTCTACCAAATTGGGATCTAATGATTTATGTAATCTAAGTTGTATTTGTATCAATCTCAGTGGGCACGGGACCCACTAGGCCCCTATGTAGCTCCGCCTCTGCATACAAAGACAAACACCAACCCTGTACATGTAATAGTACAATAATTCAAAATGTCTCATAGGGTCTACACTAGTCTAAAATCCTCTATAGGCTTGTATAAATATATGTATTACTGTTCAATGTAAATTAAGGCAATTCAACATAATACATAACTACTTTTCTCTATCAAATCACATCTCTCAGTAAAGTTTCTTTAAGTACAGACTTGAAATCACTTGACTGATCCTCTAAATAAGCCATAAAGTTTGAGAGCATTTCCACCAGCAAGGAAAACTGATGTGGTGACCGGCCACAAGGAAAATGGGTCTTCCACCGGTATGGGCTTGCCCAGCCAATTGTTGGCTTTTCTTAACTGAGTCCAAAAAAAAAGGCAACAACCTGACTAAATTCTTAACTGGGTTTGAGGGGCTGCCAGCTTGACCCAAGGAAGAACGTGGTTGACGTCATCACCGCACCCTACAAGCATGACGCGCTGAAGGCAGAAAGTGGCTCACAAAAGCATGACGCATGGCGCCGCAAAGGAAGCTCGATTGAGGCCAGTCGCTTGTCGTGTAGCGGCTGTGCATGGACCGGCCTGTGCCACGTGCAACAGAGCCATTGGCTCATTTTGAAAAAGGTGCCTAACGGTCATGAAATCCTAGGGATCCGTTTCAATTAAGAAGAAGACCCAACGGCAAACAATTAATAACCACTATATATATATATATGTAACGTTAATAAACGGTAAGAAAAAAAATTGTAAAAAATTCTAAAAATTTCTCTATAAATACCTAGCATTTTCTTGACATCTCACACCCAAAAAATTAGAGTTCATATTCCTCCTCTTCATATAGCTCTCACCATTCAATTTTTTCATTATCCAATATGGCCGAACAAAGGGGAAACACACGTCCAGTGGCCGGACACGTGGGAGTTCAAAGTGAAGATGATAATACTGAAGAGAAAAGGAGATGGACGGATGAGGAAGATGTTCAATTGTGCAAGTCTTGGAAAGCTGTAAGCCAATGTCCGGCTGTGGGCACAAATTAGAAAAAAAAAACGACTTATGGAGGCGCGTGAAGCGACACTTTGAAGCAAATTGGCCCAAGAGCTGATCATCCCAATATTTGCAGGGCTTTGCAGGGATGGTGGAAAATTTTGAAGGTTGAACTCTTTGAGTGGCATTGTGCATTAAGGCAAGCGAAAAATTGGTACAAGAGCGGTTCGAATGCGGTTGATGAGGTATGTATTTGTTGATAAATCATTTAATTTGTTGATACATTATAGTAAAATATTACATGATAAATAATGTAGTAATTATAATATCATTTTAATTGTAGTAATTGCTTTTCATTACAATTAAAATAATTATATGATAAATAATGATGTAATTACAATGATGTTTATATTTGTACTTATTGATATTTTTTGTAAAACGGTGAGATACTTTCTTATTAAAATTATGACCTTTATAATAGATGACCCTTCATAATAGCGTTTATATTTGTACTAATTGCATTTTTTATTAATTTTTTAATTACGTAGCAAGATGGAGCACAGAAATTGTGGCATGTCGGGATGCAGAAAAAAGGGAGGACCAAAAGACACTTGTTTTAGAGTTTTGATGGTTATGTTTTTGATAGTTAAAGACATCCCTAGCCATACATCCGGAGGAACATCAAATGAAGGAACATGCGAATATTAGCTTGTGTGTGAATGGTGTGCTGCCTCTTGCTCTATATATTTACAATTTTCACATAAAACGTGATCAGACTTCGAGGACACTTGTCCACTCCTGGTTCGACGTAATCTGATCTGAAATCTTAGATACGATTACATCAACAATAACCATTAGATTGAATAGTATGCAATGATCTGATCCGTTCAAAGGTGTCAGTGATTGTTTCAACCGTTTCAAAAAAATTGTCGGTGGTGCCTTCACTCATTTCAAGATAAATTGTCGGTAAGTGTAGGTGGCTCATAATTTGTCCACTGAAAATATTAGAAAAATAGTAAATTGCATAATTATAACATCAATTATCCATAAATCTCCATTATTATCATCTATTTACATCAAATATATTTTAATTAAAAAAAAATCAATGAACAGTCAAATGAACAGGTCAAGCACTCGGTGAACAGCACAATGAACAGTAAAAATTGATGAACAGTCTTGACTATCAAGAAAAAAACAGGTGGAAACCCATCTCCAATGGTAATGAATAGTAACATTGACTGGTCGACGCCTCGACTTTCTGATCTTAACATTTCTTGACTACGGGTGCACTTTTCGACCTTGACCTTGACTTTAATGGAATGCCGGGCAAGCCTTCTGAATGTAACCGCAAAGTTCACATGGTCATTGTAAATTGATGATCATTCATTAGCGGTAATTCAAGTCCCAGGTATTTATTATACATTATTATCAGTTGATAACTGGGTGTGCTACTATTAGATTGACCAGCAATATCTTGACTCGTCAAGGTGACATAATGGCGATAGGAAACTGTAGTTAATAACGCAACTGGACCATGACTCCATTAATGGAGATTGGAAATTGCACCTCCAGCTCTGTCCTCTGGAAAGTGGACCACTTATCAGCAGTTTCACCAACTTAGGGGAAAACACCTTTCTTCTAGTTTGTCATGGAGCGACATCTTCTTCGCCAACTTTGTTGCCCCCCAACGTGGACAAATTACAAGCAAAAACCCTCAAGCCTCTGTAACCATTATTAGGCCTGTAAGTAGTTAATTGCTTGTCGCACATCACCCATGTCGGTGAGATAAGCATAAGCAGCAATTATTGACAGAACAACAGCCTCTTCATAAATGGAATCCAAGAAGTGCCCCTCAGTTTTATTTTCTTGAAACACAAAGGCCGCTAAAATAAGACACAAGGCCTTCTTCTTGGTACCAAGGAACTTGGCTGCGACTCTCCAAGAAAGTTTTATGCTCAGGCACCAAGAAATGCTCTGTGAATTGATCAAGAGCAATGGAAAGCATAATTCCTTAGTTGCCTCTAAGTGAATTATGAATAATTATGTGGCTCAGTCAGAGGGCCTAGTGGTCCTGTGCCCCATTACAAATACAACTTAAATTCCATAAATCATTAGATCCCAATTTGGTAGAGTGGCTAGCAGTTTTTGTTGTGGACATCAGGTCCCTAGTTCGACTCTTGCAGTGTATTTACTTAATACAATACTAATGTACGTTCTGTAGGGTTCTTCTAGCTCTCTTTTCTATAATTTTCATGTGGTTTTCACACCAATAAAATCCCGTCGAAGAAAATTACGTACCGTTGTAATATATAGATTACATATACAGTTTTTTTTTTAATGTTTTGCTATGATTAATATTTTTTTGTTTGTGCCCCAGCAAACTAAAATTTCTGGCTTCGCCACTGTTTGTATGTGAAGGATCTGCAGACTGTGCAGTGCATGTCTTATCTTTGTTGCACGCCATTCTTGGCTGTAAGCTTGGGATTGCTCTCCCTGTATGCATCTTCATCACTAGTCATGTGGTCTTGCTGACGCGGTTTGATCATGGTTTCATTAGTACTTACTGTTAAGCCAACGCAAGTGGCTTTAAAGTGCAACGCTATTGCAAGAACAATGCGGACTCAAAACCTCTTCAGTCAAAACTGGAACCTATGACTTCGAGGGCTGGGGGGTAATTTTTGAACCCAAAATTAACAACACTTCCTACCTCTCGCCGGAAACCTCACCTGGCCCCAAGACTCCCTCAAACCCGTTCTAAGCTACGTTCAAGGCGACACCGTTTCACTCACCGTAGCTGAGTCCGATGTAGATTTCGATCACCTCATTAACAGTATCTTTCTTGCAGCCCAAGATTTCAGTCCTCTTGTTCCTCAGTTGGATGTGACTGATGAGCGAGCCGCCGCGATGGCATTGCAAATCACTGTCTATCCCAACCGCGGATTCTCCATCGGAACGGTCATGCACCACGCAATCCTTGACGGCAAAACTGGGACCTCGTTTGTCAAAGCATGGGCTCATATATGCAAATTTGAAGAAGCACAAGCTCTGCCTTCGTCTTTGGTACCCTTCTACGACAGAAGGGTCGTCAAGGACCCGTCCGGGCTCGGAGAACTCTACTCAAGACAACACCAAAATAAGGACGGCCGGACCGACAACAGAAGCTTAAGCAGTGCCTCCATCAGTAAAGATCGCAAGGCCCCAGATCGAGAAGACTCGATTCGTGGCACATTCGAGTTCACTCGCGCATTTATACAAACCCTTAGAGCGCATGTCACATCTAAAATGGCTTCTGATTCATCGCTCCATTTGTCAACTTTTTCTCTAGTCTCTGCCTACACATGGGTTTGTATGGTGAAGGCCGAAGAAATCAAAGGGGAGAAGACGGCTCTCATCATCGGGGCGGACTCCAGGTCCCGGTTGGACCCTCCAATACCTGCAACGTATTTTGGTAACTGCATTGTGGGTCGTGTGGCAGTGGCGGAAACAAAAGGGCTATTGGGTGAAGATGGACTGGTTGTAGCTGTGAGTGCAATTACAGAAGCTGTAAGAAGCTTGGAGAAAGGGCTTTTGGATGGGGCAGAGAATTGGGTTTCGAAATTTCTGGATTTTTCGCTGTATGGTAGGACATATTCGATTGCAGGGTCACATAGGTTTGAGGTTTATGATACCGACTTTGGATGGCGAAGGCCGAAAAGGGTTGAGGTCATCTCCATTGATAAGACGGGAGCCATTTCTCTTTCGGATAGTAAGAATGGTGGTGGAGGTGTTGAGGTTGGATTGGTTTTGAAGAAACAGTATGCTGAGGCTTTTGATGCTCTGTTTGCTAGCCTAATACTGCATTAGGATTGAGATTCTGGACCAAGAAAACAAGGATTTGTCAATCACTATTATTCTTGGTTTTGTGTGCTTTCTTGTAATTATTATTATTATTATTTTTTAGAATTGATTGTACCCAATAGAATTATTGATATGAATAAATAGTGATTTTCAGAATGTTTAAGAATCTAAGATAATATGTTAGTATTGAATCTAAATGTTGAAACATAATGGTTGTTTGATCACTTGATGCATCATCAGAGCAATTATAGAAGGTCGTGTTTTCTCCCGATTACTTGCGCCGAGTAATAGATAGAGGCAGAGACTCCTTTCTTCCCCTCTGTAAAAATTGTATGGTTCTAACTTGATATCCTTTGTACAGATACTGTGTAGTCGGTAGGTCAATTTTTAAGCCTGACCAGGTCCCCAAGGTGACCTTGAATATGGCTTGGAATACTGTAGAGACTTTTACCAATTATTATTGAATGTTTGGAAATTTTTTTTTTTGCTGATTCCTTTTGACATCTCGGAAGTCGTTGCCTTCGTTTTGTGCTTGCTCAGTTCTTCTGAGCTCTAATTTTTTCTTTAACATCGTTTTAATTGCACCTTTTGTTGTCCATTAAGCTCCCGGATGATTCAGTCAGTCTTCAATCTAATCTTTAATTTTTAGATATCCATACAACTCCTTTCACCAACAGAGAACGAAAGGAACTATAACGCATCGGCCATCTTATCCTTTTATCCTGCTTTATGTATATTTGATAATGGGATTTTATATCATGTTCTTTGCACCCGTGATGCATCTCAAGAGTTGGCCATAAAGGTTTGGCACAATGGTTTAACATAATTTGTATTGTTTATTAATGCTAACATGTTTTTATGTTTTCTGCAGGTGATTCTATTGATTTGTTTTAATTGAGGTAAGAAAGGGAATCTAAAAGACAATTATCACAGTTCTTGATTGTGCTCATGGCCTCCGTAAGTGTGGCTCCTTTATCTGGATTAAGATACCACAGTGGAATTACAGTTTCTATCAATAGTTTGCCCAGTGAGATGAATGACATGAAAATTAAGGATGACAAGGTGTCAAGGTAAACAATACCCACTTATTATTCTGGCTCAATCTTTGTCATTTCAATGTTTCATTTGAATATAGGCTCCTACATGATTGTGGAATATGTTATTTATGTATACTTCTTTGTTCTGTTTATCTTTTGACAGGAAATGGAAGCAACTGTTGTAGATGGTAAAGGAACAGAAATGGGTCATATAATTGTCACGACTATTGGCGGAAGAAATGGCCGGCCAAAGCAGTTTACATTTTAAGATGATTTCTGTCCTTGCTTTTGTATAGCTGCACTTTCTTTCTGTTTCATTAAATTGATTAAAGCATTAATTAGTAGCTGTTTCAGTGATTAGGTTTCCTTGGGTTATGAGTTCAAAAGATACAGAAATCAATTGCAAAGGGAATCTATATTGTTCTTCTGTGTTCAAGTTATTTTTGCTCATGGAAATCGTATTGGTTGACTGCAAGCATTAGCTTTGAATCATTAATTTTATTTCCATTTCATAAATAAAGTTAGACTGCTCTTTCTGTGTTTGATTACTTTTGTTTATGGTCTCCTTTGTGTTTTGAATTGGGGGAAACTTGAGCTGTAGTTGCATGAGCTTTGATTCATTGCAGTGGGGAGAACTCTTACTTTGATTCATAAATAGTTTATGAAAATGTTAAAGTGAGATATGTGATGATACTACCTGTAAATATATTCTTGAAGCATACCTCTTCTAATAAAATATTGATTGGGAAGGCCATTAGTTTAATTGAGCACATTTACAAATAAGCAATGCACATGATCTATTTGTGAAAATGCCAAAATCAGATATGTGATCATTCTTTTTGCAACTTAGTTTTTGAAACGTTGGAGGGTCCAGCTTCATTTTCTTCCAATTTGCATGGATACACAAAAAAAAAAGGTGTAGAACTAAAGGCAGATTAAGCATGCAGAGCTAAGAAACAACCATTACTCTTATTTTTCATATGCTGCTGCTGTTTATATTTTGTTGTTTGATAAGATTCTACTTCAGAAACAACCATCACCTACATTTCACACATTTCAGTGACAGCCCATCGCATCCAAGAATAAATGAACTGCTCACTAACGCAGGAGAGGCCTCGACATGAGACGAACCAACGGAAGACACGTGAAGTACTCATGTAGAATAATTGGTTCGAACTAAAAGTGTAGGATATTTTTGTGAAAACCAACCGCTATTTAATCAGAATATAAAGAACAGTTTTGGTTAGAATATTCATTTTTTTTTAAATTGTAAATACACAAAGCTTGATTTACATAACAGCTTCTGCTTAGAATTTCCACTTTGGAAATATGTAAATCTACAATTTCGGTTAAAACACCAGCTTTACGTATTTCGGTTAAATCTACAATTTCAGTAACACCAGCCGGAAATATGTAAATCTACAATTTCGGGTAAAATAATAGTAGTTGCAGTTAATGTATCTTAGATTATGATTAATATCACTCTATTACGTATAAAATTCAGCAAAAAAAAAAAAAAAAACCAAACCTGCAGCATCGCGCCGGCAGACTTGCTAATATGCACTCAGCTAGAAAAACAGCAGATGATCCAAACGAATTTGCATTAACCCTATTCCAGTTAAGTCGAATCTCTACATCAGTTTCAGACTCTTTCAGTCAAGAGGCTTAATTTTCCATTTCAACATCGAGAATTCCAGGAAGCTCTCACATAATGCAGTTGTTTAAGACTGAAGTTGTTAACATGCAATGTCAATGGCATCAACCCCAAAAACAGTTCTTAAGCTTGCTTAAAAGTTGGCACTTCTGAACTAAAAAACAGTTGTTGTCGATACCATCACGTGGAATAGGTGATAAGGGATACTCATACTCCCATTTTGTGGACATATCTCACTCAAGGTTTGTATATAGGTTCTAGTCAGGACTCCTGTGCTGTTGAAGTGATCGTATGAAAGTGACATTGGTTCGGTTTGTTGCACTTCCTAATCCCTGAGAGGCCTCCAGGCTGCAATCATAGATTAGTTACACACTTACAATGCCTATTGATGAATATGTTTTCAAGTCTTAATTTTGATCCATTACTTTGCCTGAAAGGCCATTAACTATTTCACCAAGTCATACGAGAACAAAATGGCGCTTAGTTGAACAGACTGCAGTAAACAGATTCTTCAGCTGTAATAGCAAGAATTTAAGGGCAAAAAACAATGCAGAGACTGAATAGTGAGCCAACGTTCTTAGCTCATTCTATATTAAGGACCAGAGTAGCTAGTGAGCCGCTAATTTTAGCCTAATTAAGAGTCCTTCATTAATATAGATAGCGATTAATGGACGTACTATTCAAGCTTACAAGACAGCTGTTTTCTCAGTCATCACTATGGCTGCTGTTATAGAAGTTGCAATATAGTTGTATAAACAGATGACAGACTAAAAAGGACAGTCAATCTTATAGCAAACTCAACTGGAGGGGGTTGCGGTATGCAATCGACTCCAACAATTCAGTGCCAAAGCTGCGTTTGGTGAGAATGTCAGCAACCATGTTCAATTCCCTGTAGATCTTGCACAATCTCGAAACCATAAAATATAGCTTTGGTGTTGAAGGATATCGACATAATGTGTGCCTCTTCAAACTAGGGTTTAGAGTTGTAATAGGAAAGTACCCTAGGTATTCTAATTGTATTCCGATTCTGTTACCTTTTGTGTACTCTGCAAACTCCCTATATAAAGGGCTCCTATTATCAATAATAAACACAATTCTATTCTTCTACAACACGTTATCAGCACGAGTTCTAACCCTAGCCCAAAAAAAACCCTAAAACTATCTCTCACAAAAACTGCCGCACACCTTCTGCAGCCCCTGCTGCCTCAGCCCCCTGCAGCCCATGCTGCTGCCTGCACACCAGCCCAGCCTCCTCACCAGCCAGCCTCCCTGCACAGCCCGCACTGCCCAGGCCGCTTGCTTGTACCTGCAGCCGCGCACGCCCCAGCCTCCTACCGCAAGCAGCCTCCTACCACTCCCTACGCCCTGCAGCCAGCGCGCCCAGCAGCCCACCACCTGCAGCCCGCGCGCCCAGCAGCACACGCTCCTGCCATCCCACCAGCCAACGCTGCCCAGCAGCCCTCGGCTCTGCAACTTCCTGCTGCACAGCCCGCGCAACACCGAACGAAGAAAACAGAGGGAAGAAACGAAGAAGAAGAAGACCGAAAAAAAAAAAAAACAGAAAAAAGAGAGGGACCCGGCCAAAGAAAAAAAAGGAAGAAAGAAAAAAAAAAGAAAGGAAGGGAGGGAGGAGCGGGCTTGGGCCCGAAAAAAAAAAAGGAAAAGGGAGGAAGAAGGAAAAAAGGAGGAGAGGGCTTGGGCCAGAAAAAAAAAAAAGGAGAAAAAAAAGGAGAGAGAAGAAAAAAAAAGGAAGGGAGAAGGGCAGCCCACCAACTGCCAATTTTCCGACCAGATTCCAGCGATCTTAATTTAGCTACACGCGCGTGTCTTTAAGCCAAGAACAATCACGTAAGTTTTTATAATTAAGGTTGCTGCTTTCTTGTATTTAAATTCCTTTTATTTTCTGCAAATATTGGAATATATGTTGCCAAATGGTTTTTGAGTATTTAACAAAGCGGAATTGTGGGGATTCACGCTTAACGAACTAAGAGTGTTCGTATGAACTAAGAGTGTTCATAATTAAACGAACTAAGAGTGTTCGTGTGAACTAAGAG
>BDJD01002642.1:159562-171258 GCA_002564525.1 Rosa multiflora | reverse complement strand
TTTAATGCCCCAAAATCTAGCAGCATGGAGTGCATTGAACTATCTTGGAAGTACTGACAACAAAGTATGTTTGACATACTGGCTCAATCAGCTTCAGGTGGTTAGTTTATGTGTTCAGTAAGAATTTGTGGAACTTCACTCTTTGAAATTGCTTCCTTCTTCGGTTGAAGACTTAACGATTCCTGGAATTTTTGAATGTGCAGAACCTCAGTGAAACAAGTCAACCATATCTTGTGACACTCAATCCAGATCATACACCAAACCACACTTTGCTTAAGTGGTCAACAAGCCATCCAGTCCTATCTGTTGCGGCATCAAAAGCTTCGCTGGAGTCTCCTCATATTCAAGGAAAGAGAGGAATTTGGTTTTGTGGAGCATACCAGGGTGAGATTCAGAACTACCTCAATTTTCATTTCTCAGAGCTGATATTATCCTATGCTGCTAAAACTATGCTTAGCTTTTAACAATCATCTGATACTTATCATACACTTTTTCAGGTTACGGCTTCCATGAGGATGGGCTAAAGGTACGTTATGAAGGAGTTAGTTATTAGATCATATTATTGAATAACTGACTGAAATATGAAAGAGTGATTGACCTTCTCGGTAATTATTCATTTTGATGAAGAACATGGTAAATTAGTTGATTTAAGAAGCTTAATACATTGGCAAAGTGGAATTGCAGGCTGGAATGGCTGCAGCACACGGTATGCTTGGAAAAGGTTGTGCCCTGTTGAGAAACCCAAAACATATGGCTCTTTCAATGACGGAAACAGTGGCACGCCTGTTTGTTATTAGATTTCTTAGACATTATATATCTACCGGATGTTTAATGTGAGTAATACTTATATTCTTGAAATGTGCTCTACTTCCTTTTAATTGGACCCTTACACAGGAAAGCTCAACTTGAATCATTTAAGTGACAAGCTTATAGAACTAGTTACCTGCATAGCATGTGCCACTTGTTTTTTCTTTTTCTATCTTCTATGTCAGCAGTTTTTCCTTTTTTTTTTTTGTCTTTTGATCATCTAGAATAAATTTCATCAGATATGAATACAATTAGTATATTTTGATTGTCGTTTTATATGCAGTTTATTAGAAGAAGGAGGCTCGATGTTCACCTTTGAGGGAAGCAGAAAGGACTGTTCTCTAAAATCCGTTCTTAAAGTTCACAGTCCTCAGTTTTACTGGAAAGTATGCATGTACTTTTAACTGACTTTTGACACTTCTTAATGTGAATTCTAGTTAAAAGGAAGGAAAAGGTTTCTAATTAAAGCTCAGGAAGATAGTATATCGGATTATTGTAAGTATGAAAAAACAATTAAATCGTCACGCACTTTCACTGATTAAGAGAAGTTTTAATTTGACAGGTAATGACACAGGCTGATCTAGGCCTTGCAGATGCATATATCAGTCGCGATTTTTCTTTTGATGATAAAGACCGAGGTTTACTAAATCTTTTTATGGTACGATAATTGAACATTGGAATCTCATTCTCCTTTCTATGCAGATTTTGATAAAAGTTTGCCTTGCTGTTTCTTCTTTCAGCTTCTCATTGCCAACGGAGATTCTAATGCCTCAAAATCAAACAAGAAAAGGTGCAATTAATGCGCCAGTTATCTCAAATAGAATTGTGTAAAGCTGATAATAATAATAATCCAGGTCTCATTACATTGTTGATTTTATGTAGGGGATGGTGGCAGCCTTTGTTTTTCACAGCCGCTATAGCCTCAGCCAAATATTTCTTTCAGCATGCTTTAAGGAAAAATAATCTTACACAGGCTCGAAGGAACATATCTCATCATTATGATTTGGTATACAATTTATTACCTGGGAATATAGAGATAAGAGGATTTCCTTCAACAGATTAATCTCTCTATTACCACTTTGTATGTATTGGAATAGATTTCACTCTTCTATAGTAGCTATTTCAATGACATGCTAGCATGAGACTTGGTTTTTTAGCTCACAGAAGTTCATTATTCGCTTTTTGTGTGTTGTAGAGTAGTGAATTATTTTCGCTGTTCTTGGGTGAAACAATGATGTACTCCGCTGCAACGTTTAAGGTCAGAATCACCAGCTTCCAGTCAGTTTAATTACTACAATAAACACTGTATAGAAGAAAGTACATTAATTGTAATGTAACTTATATTTTTCTTTCTGTGTCAAATTGTCATTCTTAAGACAGAAGATGAGGATTTGAATACTGCACAACTTAGGAAAATCTCTATTCTCATTGATAAGGTTAGTTCAGTTTTGAGAATTCTGTCAAGGGTTTGATTTCTGTTTTTGTCTCCTATTCCGAAGTGTTTCTTCTTTCAATTAAACTAGGCTAGAATTGATGAGAACCATGAGGTTCTAGATATTGGTTTTGGTTGGGGAACCTTTGCTATTGAAGCAGTCAAACAAACGGGCTGCAGATACACTGGCATCACTCTATCTGAGGAACAACTTAAATTTGCTGAAAAGAAAGTGAGAGATGCTGGACTTCAGGTATAACTAAAATTTTTGAAACTTCAGAAACTTATTTATTCCAAGTTACTTGATTTGTTATTTGAATTACTTTATAACAGCACCAGATCAAGTTCCTTCTGTGTGACTACCGCCAGTTGCCTTCTGACCACAAATATGACAGAATCATTTGTTGGTGAGTACTTCTCCTTTACCAACTTGAGTCCATTCATTATACTCCTCAAGATTTCTTGATTAGTGGTTGCATTTTTCAGCGAGATGATAGAACATGTCGGCCATGAATTTGTGGACGAGTTCTTTTCTTGTTGTGAGTCTGTACTGGCAAAAAATGGGCTTTTTATTCTCCAGGTAGTGTTTCAAGAGATAACATACTGGTTAAATATAAGTTATATAACTGCAAGTTGCTTAACTATTTTGACTAATAAATTTGACTCCTATGTACGATGGCTTTGAACATATTGCTAATAGTTAAGGGTAATTGATCTTTCTTTAGTTCACATCCACACCGGATGAACGCTACGATAACTACAGGCGAAGTTCAGACTTCATAAAGGAGTATATGTTTCCTGGTGCATGTATACTTTCATTAAGTAGGGTAATATCAGCTATGGCCGCTTCTTCCAGACTCTGGTATGACCTGTCATGAGATGAATTTTGAAGTTCATCCTACTGGCAATATCATATTGTCCACAATTTTAATCAATTTTGAAGATGTTCAACTATTTTCCCCAATATATTCAACTCCAGCTTATAAATTATTAGATCCAATATATTGCGCGAATAGTTAAAACTAATTGGTCTTTCTTTATTTCATATCAATACCGGATCGATCAACAGTATGAAGAGAACAGGCGAAGTTTAGACTTCATTAAACATATTACATGCAAACATATTCAATGTATGGAATAAAATGGAGTCTAATATCTCTGACTGCTACACTTTTAGCTTTTAATAAAATGCAATTACTATTTTGTGTTTATAGTGAAATACTCGCTCTTGGATTCGATGAAAATTTCATTCGGACATGGGAATATTATTTTGATTATTCCGCTGCTGGTTTCAAGTCACTTACACTTGCAGATTATCAGGTAACTTTTATACTCCACACATTTTCCGAATTTCTTTTTTTTGGACAATATACACTTTGCATAACAATAAACACTTATATACAATATCTTCATTATGATTTTTAAGTATATATTATGTATGCTTTAGTCACACCTGCGTCACACTGGCCAGACAATATAAATTAATTTTATTTTGATGCAGATTGTTTTTTCACGTCCTCGTAATGGTCTCACATTCAACAATCCATATAAGGGTTTCCCTTCAGCATATTAATGGTTATGCACTACGAACTGCTAGGAAGAATAAGGCGCAAAATAAACAAGGCCGCGTTCCATTTGAATGAGTGATTATAAATCTACATATTCATTTGACATGTATTATTGCCTGAATTTCTTGTCACACATGTAAAAATTTCAAGTTTAAATAAAAGAAGCAAACAAATAAATGGAGTTTGAATAACTATTTGTCTGTAATTTTGTGAACTACATTTTATATAATGTCGGGGTGTTGTGTTCAAACTAAATCACAACACCTCTTTCCATAGAGAACTAACTGCTGATTACTAATGTCTTTCTAACAGATGAGCCATTTGTTTAAAGAATTGTCACTAATGAATAAGTGAATCCAATATATCTTCGACAGAAAAATGACTCAAATTTTTGCAAGAATATATCCTTATTTCCTAAATTAGCAACAAAACCACTCTCTATGCTTCCTTCCACAATGTTAAGTTGGTTTAGTTGGATACATGCTTTACACAAACACAAACATTAATTACTTTGTTTTGGTGTGGAAAATACAATTAGCTAAAGTGATGACATAACTAGGGATACTTTGATAATTGATTACCTTGTTTCATATACCAAATAATCTATCTGAATTCTGAGTTGGAGATGGTTCTTGTATTTAAGAAAGAAAAGATATGCAAATGTCCTGATGCGGTGGTCCATGAAAGCTTCGCTGAAAGTATCGTGGGTAGCTATTCTTCAATGCATAACTCAATATAAATAAACTTGAATTGAAGCTTATAATATTACAAGATTCGACACAAATATCCACAAATCTTATTTTCCTAGTGATGATGAGAAATATGATTAAGGTGTAAAATGTCATTCATTAGACATTAGAAGAGATAGGACAGAATCCTGGTGTGCCAAACAAAGATCCATTTAAATCTATACTTATGTGTGTTTGACACTAACTATAGGCGAGATCTATTGTAGGATGAGCGCTGAGCGCCATTCCGCTCGATTAGGAAAATGCAAGTGAGGAGATAAACTTTCTTAGTTCGCTAGGAGGTTCGGAAAGAAAGAGATCTAATAATTAGAAGATATTATACTACTTTTGCAGAGACGGAGGAGAAAGAAAATACGTACAGTCGCTGTCGACGAAGGAAGCTTGAAGAACAAGTCCCTTTGCCTATGTTTCGATGAGAGAAACTGGCCTAGATTTACTCACAGTACTCAATCTGTCAAATTGAGCTACATGCTAGTAGCCCATAATGATGATGAGAATATACTAGAGCTAGAGGAAGAGGATTTTAGAACTGGTACGACAACTGCTGTTCCACAAATTTGTCAGTTGTTGCATCCCGTACCTAAAATTGCATGTTTAGTGTCATTTAGACGGTAAAATAAGGGTAAAAGATTACATTTTTTTTACTTTGTACCTTTGTTTCGACCTTTTTAGAGGGTTTCCAAAGTCGACTTTTATTTTGTCGTATTCGAGGAAACTTTCTTCACGACAATTGTAGAGAATGTTAAACCAAATCCGTGGACAAATGGCACGCTCAAATATGAATTCGTATGAGAAATTTATGATCTAAAAACTAAAATTACCTTTTTTGGAAACCTTAGTATAAATGGGTAGTCACCCTTGGTAACTTTATATTTTAGTCAAAAATCACCAAACCCTAATCCTAAATTCTCTCGCCGTGACCCGAACATCAAACCTGACCTAACCCGGAGCCCCGGCGGTTTCTTTGTCATCTGGCCACCTCTAGACACTGAATCATCCACATATGACACGCCTCTTCATGCCCGTGACGTTTCCAGCTATACCTCCTGTCAATTGACACCTAGCAGAGCAAATCGAAGCAGGCAATGGCTCGGTAGGCCGTGTGTCTTGACCCGACCATAGCTCTGTCCTCCGGCCACCTCATGCCGCGCCACCACCCACATCTTAAAACCCTTGCCATCACGGTTTGATAGAAGCATGTTTATGCGACATTATTATTTTTTAACCCTATGCTTTTCTTTGTTTCTTTATATTATTTTGGGTTTTTTGTCTAGTTATCCCATTTCTAAGGATTTTTTTCCCACTTACCCCATTAAGTTTTTTTAATTCCCTCTTACCCAAAACACTCTAAGGAAGTCTTCCCTAATACCTCATTAATTTTTTTTTTAGACCATTTTACCCTCATCCCTTTGTTACTTAGAGAGAGAGAGAGAGAGAGAGAGAATGGAAGAAAGAGAAACCATAGGAGACTTCGCCGGACCCTGGTCATTGGTCGCCGGAATCTGGTCACCGGTTGCCGGAATCTGGTTAACGGTCTCCAGATTCCGGTCACCGGCTGCCGCCCACAGGACTTTTCAAAAACCCTCGCCGGAGGTCCCCAAAGAGATTGTCGGAGATGTCATAGGTTGCTGGAAAAGTTTATTGCCCCCAATAGGCGTCTATTGCCCCCAATAGAGGGGAAATAGACCTTTGTGGCCCCCCAATAGAGGGGCAATAGACCTTTGTTGCCCCCCAATAGACGTCTATTGGGGGGCAATAAATAGACGTGTATTGCCCCAATAGTCTATTGCCCCCAATAGAACTTTCAGTTACCGGAATGGAAACTAATTTCTATAAAATTAGACAAATAAAACTTTGATTAAGGAAAAAATATATATATACATTACATGAATTCAAAACGTCTGTTGGTCCCCAATAGACATTTATTGCCCCCCAATTAGTGTTCTAAAACTCGGCCGCCCAGGCCGCCTAGGGGCTGGGCGGCGGCTTTCTGACTCAAGTAATGGAAAATCTGAGCTGTTGGGTGGGCTGGAGTTGGCCGGCCGCCTAGGAAGTTTTAGGTGGATCTGGGTGGACTTAAAGGGATCTGGGCGGATTGGGTTTAGAAACTGCAATTTTTTTCCAGAATCACGAATTCAATCTTCTCTATTCTCAATGAGAACAGATTGTACTCAAGTGGATGAGATCCGCTTTCGAATTTCTAACCCAGAGAGTGAAATCATGAGATAGAGAGGGAGAGGAGAGAGAAGGAGGGAGAGAGAGAGATTTTGATCCAACTATTGGAGAATGGAGATAGAGAGGGAGAAGCCTTCGAGGTCAACCCGGCAGCTTCTATGAGGAAGGCAGCGCAAAGGAGGCTCGAGGGCTTGTTAAGCAAGGTGGCAAGGGCCGACGAAGGGGGACGTCAAGGCTGTGGTCCGGCGGAAAAACGGAGGGGAGGAGAGCAGGAGGAAGAGAGAGAACCTTATTTTGTTTTTTGGTCTTTCACATTTTCTCTTTTTGACGGAGAATAGATAGTAAATGAATTGGTCTTCCACTCTGCCCTAGGTTCCCCTCTTTAATTCATTGATTATATTTGAATAAACTTGGAATAAAATATAGTTTTTATAGGATATCGTATTATTCTTTTTTAGAAGTTATAATAAGTCTTCATATATTCATTTAAAGTTTATATATACTCTTATATATATTTTTATATGATATAAAAATAAATTAAAAATTAAAAAAATTAAAAACCGCCTAAACGCCTGGGCGCTAGTCTCTTGGCCACCACCTGACTAACGCCTACCGATTTTTAGAACCTTGCCCCCAATAGACATTTCCTTCTAGGACTTCTGCCCACATTTTACCAATTCAAAACGTCTGTTGGTCCCCAATAGACGTCTATTGCCCCCCAATAGACATTTTCTTCTGGGACTTCTACCCACATTTTACCAAAAAAAAAAAAAAAAAAAAATGATTTGGGCACCCATGTCAAGAGTTTCTCGCTGGTGATTTGGAGCTCCGACTCACAACCATTTCACTTCAATCAAGCAGTTTAATTTGTAGCTGACAAAAAAAAAAAGCAGCTTAATTTGTAAAACAAAGAAGTGCAATTTTTTTCTGTGAAAATTACAAAAAAAAAAAAAAAAAAAAGCTTCGTCAACGAAACAGAGCCAAAAGATGAAATTCCAGTCGGTGAAGTCGCTAGTCCGGTTGGAGAAAACTTTGTCAGCAATGAAAACAAGCCGAAATAATCACAAAATAGTCCTGGAAGCAAACTCTCTCACAAAACCAAACGGATCGCTCCGGAAAAACTCAGTTTCCAACAGTAGATCAGAGACAGAAGACGGTGGAGGTCCATCGATTGAAGACAGCGGCGGGGAGAGAGAGAGATGTCACTGGATCAGAGTGGGATGAGAGCACTAGCCGAGAGCGTGAGAGAGAGAGAGAGACAGAGAGAAATGCTGCCGGTCTGCACAGATAGAGAGATATAACTTGATTGGAGAGCGATGAGAGCGCTGGCCGAGAGAGAGAGAGAGCTGTCACTGGTCTGCACAGAGAGAGGGAGGAGAGAGAGAGGGAGAGGAGGATGATGAGTGGCACATGGTAGTTTTTTAATTGGGTCGAGGGTAATATCGTCATTTTATTTTAAATTGGGTTGGTGAGAATAAATTTTTTTTGCTGGAGTAAGTGGGATGATTTTTGCCTATTTTAGTGCTTTGGGTCAAGAACCCCATTAGTTTTAGATAATGTATTTGTTTTTGTGTTTATTATGTTTTCCGATTCAATATTCTCGATGGACCAATAATTGCTTAAGCCATGAAGCTACATAAAAGATGAAGATTTACTCAGCAAATTTAATGACATGGCGAGCTTTCGTTAGATTTAATATGTCAATTGTTGCTGGACCAATCAACTAATTAGATTATGACTTTTCTTTGAACCAAAGAGTTAGAGTAATACCCCAAACCAAAAATTTTCCTTTAGTAAAAGTTTGTTACATTAGTTAGTATTACTTTTGTTTAAAAGATTCAACTATGAACTCCATTGTGAGCCCCGTAAACTTATTTTTAAGCTAAATTGAGATCATTGAGAAATTAATTTACGATCTTGTTAATTATTTAAGTGCTCGAGATTATTTTCCGAAATTTTTCACAAGGTGAAATTCTTGATTTAAGAGTTTGATAATATAATACATGACACGACGAGTTCGTGGAAATTTTCAGGGAATGTATCAGATACCCAAGCTATTGTTAATGATTTTTGGAATTTTCAGAATAAAAGAAATTATTAAAGGAAAATATAAAATCACATGGTGCGATCTGGGCCGTCAAATTCTCCTGCACTGGATTTGAGCCGTTGAGATCTAGTACATAAAGGCTAGGATGAGATCGACGGGAGGTAGGAGAGGAGAAGCTTCGAGCTTCTTCGACCCGGATCGACTGGATCGAACAGGAACTCAGTTGTCCGGCCACTCCACGGAGGCGCACCGGTGCCTTTCAAATCGTCTCCTCGTCGCTGTCTTCCCTATGCCCATGGATCATCCATGCGTGGAATGAGGAGAGAGAATCAAAGCTAAAAAGTTAAAGCTTTTTCTGGCGGGTTCTGGGATATTCAGGCGACTCCGGTTTTCGTTGGCCCTGTTTGACGTATGAAACCTCTTCTACTCATCGAGCTCTACACGTTAGTATACATGGTTTTTGATTTTGATTAAGTTTGAATGAGTTGCCATTTTAGGAGATTTCCGCCACCGTCGAAATCACTGTTTTGGGGGGAGGGTGTTAACAAGGTCAAAGTCAACAACGTGAAGGTCATGCTTCCGTCTACAATCAACGAATAAGGTGGTGTCCAGCTGTAATGCATGTAGTGGTAGCTCAGTGATGTGTTGCTTACGTACTCTTACAGTCTGTAATTCACTGTAGTAACTAGAGGTTTCTTTCTTCTAATTCCAGTTGCTATAAATACCAGTGGGATGTAATAATTTTGATTGCGACTTCATTAATTGTAAAATACTCTCAGATATTTTGTCTGAAGCTCCCTTTCTCTCTCTGTAAGTACATCTTCTTCTTCAAGCTTTGCATCCATGGTGGTCATGTTATCATGGTATCAGAGCTTCGGCTCTTGATCCTGTATGCCTTTTCATATTAGTAGATATACTCGATCCTCTTCTAGCTTCCGCATTTAAGCTCATGTGTGCTTCATCAGGTGAAATCCTAGATCTGTTATTTCAGCTTCGTTTTTGCAATCCAAGCTTTTATACTTCGTCGAGTGCTTGTTCTAAGTGATGGTGCCTACTGGTGAGCTCAATATTCTCCCTGGATCTATGATTCTCAACGTGTTTATACTTGGTTGAGATCTACAGCTGATTCTGTCGTTTTTAACATACTCTATATCTTGATTTGTGGAAGATGTTGATCGAAGTGTGTATAATTTGTTGTGAAGTTTGATAATCATGATCTGTGAAAATCGGTGATAAAGTACTTCATAATTTGTTGAAGATTTGTGATAACATAATAGATCTATAACATAACTGTGTTTGTTGAGAACAAAATCGTTGATAAAAGCTGTATAACTTGTTGATTTGTGATAATCATTGTAGCTATGGCTATGTC
This sequence comes from Rosa multiflora, assembly GCA_002564525.1. NCBI lineage: Eukaryota > Viridiplantae > Streptophyta > Magnoliopsida > Rosales > Rosaceae > Rosa > Rosa multiflora. The sequence continues at coordinate 161,108 of BDJD01002642.1, read as the reverse complement.
ACAATCTGAGATCAACTCTTTGCTAAGCACAATAACTGTTCGGTTGAGTGAAAACAATTTTGTGAAGTGGAGCTTTCAGTTTCAAGCAGTTCTTGAAGGCAATGATTTGTTTGGATATTTTGATGGCTCATATCCCTGTCCTCCTCGGTTTGTTCTCACTGAGGAAGGTCAAGTCACTAGTGAGATTACTATGGCCTATAAACTGTGGAAGAAAACAGATAAAGCCTTGCTTGGTCTCCTCATGGCCACTCTTGATGGTGATATCATGGATATTATAGTAGGAAGTAAATCTTCTCATGAGGCCTGGCTTGCATTACTCGAAAGGTTCTCAACAGTCTCTCGAGCTAATATCATTCAGCTTAAAACTGATCTACAAACTATCAAGAAGGGAGCAGATACCATTGACAAGTATCTTCAACGCATCAAGCATGCTAGAGATCAATTAAGCTCTGTGGGAGTAACTCTTGTTGATGAGGATATTGTGGTGGTTACATTGAATGGCTTACCAGATGAGTATGCAATGATAAAGACTATTATCAGGGCAAGAGATACTCATATCTCACTGAAAGACTTTAGAGCTCAACTGTTAGCTACTGAGAGAGATATTGAGTCACAGCTTGTGCCTCATGCATCTATGTCTGCTATGGCTGCAAAAAGCTCATCCTCCAGAGGTAATAATAGCTCACAGTTCTCTGGATCATCAAGTACAAATGGTATGGACAAGGGAAAAGCAATGTGGAATGATAGTTCTAAAACTCAAACCTGGAATAGCAGTGGAAAGTTCTCTCAAGGTGATAACTCTAGGGGTGGAGGATTCAGGAACTTCAATGGAGTAGAATGTCAAGTTTGTGGTAAGAAAGGACATACGGCAAGCAATTGCTATCAGACCATGGAGTGTCACATATGTCACAAGAAAGGACACATTTGTGGCGACCCGAATAGGTATACCACAGCGCCGTAATATTAAGCCAATAGAAACTCGATACGTCGTAGACATACCGTAAACCTACCAACTTAATACTACAAGGCCTTTTTGAAAATACAAATTTTAGAAAATAGGAGACCAAGAAAAATTTTAAGAAATGACTTTAAGTCAACAACCCAACATTTAAATCAACAAGTCTGGAAAAGTAACAAAATAAAGTGGCAAGTGCACTGTGATGCCTTAGGGCTTACATCATAACCGAAATGAAAGGAGTTCAACAATAACAATAAAACAAGGGGTGAGGCGCGCTCCCAGGTAGGCGGACCTCACAGAGTTTCAACATAGAAAGAGAAGCTAGTAAATCAATGGAGTACCAAATGGGAAGAACTTCAAGCAACAGGAACACCAACACACGGACTCGGCCAGCGACCCACTTCTAATCCAAATTGTCCGGAACGACCTCGTTGTAACCTGAAATGTAGGGGTGAGCATTTCGTCCTCGCTAGCCCAATAGGGGCCGACCCAACCTTAGTTAGGTTTGAAATCTAATAGGTAAAACATAGCTACTAGAATATAGGTTGCGCGCATTTGTAAAATCAAGTAAAACAAATGCAAACAAAA
>BDJD01002642.1:147666-159298 GCA_002564525.1 Rosa multiflora | reverse complement strand
TCCATTTCATCCTGCTCATACTGCTTTTGTTGGAGCTGCTGTCAAATGCTCTCTCTAGGACCAAAGGCTTGGTCATCCCTCCTCAGATATAGTGTCTAGAATGTTGTCTTTTTCACAGGTCAAGTTTAATAATGATCAAACATCTCATACTTATTCTCACTGTCTTAATGGCAAGATGCATAGATTGCCATTTTCTGAGTCTATCTCAAAATATGTACTTCCATTTCAAAAAGTAAATTATGACCTTTGGGGTCCTGCACCATGTTTGTCTATTGAGAGTTTCAAATACTATGTAACCTTCATAGATGATTGTACCAAATTTGTGTGGGTTTATCCACTTATCAATAAATCTGATACTTTTCCCACATTTGTCAAGTTTCACAACTTTGTTTCCACTCAATTCAAGCATAATATTCTCTCTCTTCAAACTGATGGTGGTGGTGAATATAATAGCAAAGCCTTTAGAAATTATCTTGATCACAAAGGCAATTTGCATTTTATTACTTGTCCTCATACTCCCCAACAAAATGGAGTAGCAGAAAGAAAGAATCGACATATTGTTGAAACTTGCATTACTCATATGTCTGCTGCTAAGTGTCTGCTGCTAAGATGCCTAAACCTTTCTGGTTTCATGCTGTTGCTCATTCTGCATATCTCATAAATAGGATGCCTTGCAAATCATTGATATGTCATCACCTTATATTCAGCTCTTTGGTTCTGCACCTGCTCTTAGTCATCTTAAAATCTTTGGTTCAGCATGCTATCCCTTTCTTCGACCTTACTGTCATGATAAACTTGATCCAAGGACTACTAAGTGTGTCTTTCTGGGACATGCTCTAGGGTACAAGGGTGTGTTTTGCTATAACATTGAGAAAAACAAGCTTTGGATGTCAGACGTGTGATTCATGATGAGTCAGTTTTTCCTTTTCACTCTTCTCACAGTGACCACTCACCTCAGCCTACACATGTGTCTTCTTCTGCTCCTGCATCTTCTTCCCATTCCTTTCCACATATGATGCATGTTCTCTCTTCTGATCAGTTGCAAGTGGTGCTTCCTTTTGTTAATAATCTTCAGCCTGTTGGTAGTCTCCCTGCATTGGCTAGGGGGGAGGGGGCTGATGGTTCTGTGACTATAAATGATGCAAATGATGATAATGAGTCTGCAAATAATAATGCCACTTCAGAAAATTCTGAAAATCCTGAAAATACTGTTGGTAATGAAAGTGGGAATGATAGTGATACCAATTTTGGTAGTGTTAGTCCTGAAGGTCAAGTCTTGTCACAGGAGTTACAATTTCTTGATGATCCTGCCCTTGCATATAATAATCACTCCATGTTAACTAGAGCTAAGAATGGAATATTCAAGAAGAAGTCATTTGATGAGTTTTGTGCTTATTCCTGTGTTGTTCAGAACAATCTACTTGATGAACTCTCTTGTTTTAGTGGTCTTACAGCTGTAATTGATATTCATGATCCTGTTGAGCCAAAGAGTTTTAAAGCTGCAGTTGGTGTACCAGAGTGGGATATTTCTATGAATGAAGAAATTGATGCATTGAAAAAGCAAGCTACATGGGAATTGGTTCCCTTTCCAGAAGGTCAGAATATTGTTGGAAGCAAATGGGTGTATAGAATTAAGAAAAATCCTGATGGAAGTGTTTCTAGGTTTAAAGCAAGGTTAGTTGCTCAAGGATATAGTCAAGAGAAAGGTTTGGACTATGATGAAACTTTCAGTCCTGTGGTGAGACATAGCACTGTAAGAATTATTCTTTCTCTAGCTGCAATGAACAATTGGGAATTAAGGCAACTTGATGTTAAGAATGCTTTTTTACATGGTGATCTTAAAGAAGAAGTATATATGCATCAGCCTCTCGGATTTGTTGATTCTGTGCATCCCAATTATGTCTGCTTACTCAGGAAATCTCTTTATGGATTAAAGCAAGCACCTAGAGCTTGGAATGAAAAATTCACTAATTTTCTTCCTGCCTTGGGATTTAAATTCTCTCATTCTGACCCAAGCTTGTTTGTTAAGGCTACAAGTGATGGGATAATTGCATTGTTGCTTTATGTTGATGACATAGTGATTACTGGATCAGATAAGAATGGTGTGTCATCTGTAATTTCTGAACTCAGTGATGTCTTTGATATGAAAGACCTTGGGCCTCTATCTTACTTTCTGGGAATAAATGTTCAATACAAAGACAAAGGACTTTTCTTGTCACAGGAAACATATGCCAAGGACTTGATTGCCAAGGCTGGGTTAGATACTTGCAGAGAGTGTAATACTCCATGCTTGCCACATGCTCAACTGCTCAAAAATGAAGGTACACCTCTGTCAAATCCCTCTCTTTACAGAAGCATTGTTGGTGCTTTACAATACTTGACATTTACTAGGCCAGACATTGCCTTTGCTGTAAACACAGTGTGTCAATTTATGTCTCAACCAACTGATGTGCATTATGCTTCTGTTAAGAGAATTCTGAGATATCTTCAAGGTACCATATCAAAAGGACTGTTTTATAAATATGGTAGTAGTGTTGCCTATATTAATGCATTTTGTGATGCGGATTGGGCTGGTGATATCAATCAAAGAAGATCAACTACATGTTTTATTGTCTATCTTGGACATTGTCCTGTGTCATGGCAGTCTAAGAAACAAGGTTCAGTTTCTAGGAGCTCAACTGAAGCTGAGTATAGAGCACTTGCAAATACTGCTGCAGAGATTTCATGGATGAGGCATATTCTCTGTGACTTGAAGATCAGGATTCCAGCTCCACCTTTGTTGAAATGTGATAATCTTTCTGCTCTTGCATTGTGCTCAAATCCGGTCTTTCACTCAAGGATTAAACATCTTGACAATGACTTTCATTTTGTGAGAGAAAGAGTCCAAAGACGTGATCTTCTGTTGCAGTATGTACCTACAGAGAGTCAAACTGCTGATGTCTTCACTAAGGGTTTACACAGTCCTGTGTTTAAGCAACATTGTATCAATCTCAGTGTGTTAACCCCCTCTGAGATTGAGGGGAGGTGTTAACAAGGTCAAAGTCAACAACGTGAAGGTCATGCTTCCGTCTACAATCAACGAATAAGGTGGTGTCCAGCTGTAATGCATGTAGTGGTAGCTCAGTGATGTGTTGCTTATGTACTCTTACAGTCTGTAATTCACTGTAGTAACTAGAGGTTTCTTTCTTCTAATTCCAGTTGCTATAAATACCAGTGGGATGTAATAATTTTGATTGCGACTTCATTAATTGTAAAATACTCTCAGATATTTTGTCTGAAGCTCCCTTTCTCTCTCTGTAAGTACATCTTCTTCTTCAAGCTTTGCATCCATGGCGGTCATGTTATCAGGGGGTTGGGTTCGGGTCTTTTGAGGTTATTTTGAATTCAATTATGTATGGTTGGAGTTGATCTGGGTTGCTTCAAAACTGTGGAAATTGGTGTGGATTTAGTCAAAATTGTTATAACCCACTCTAAATTCGGAATAAATTTTATTATTTTTGGGTTTGGGGTGTTTCAATCGGTATCAGAGAATTTGATCCTCAGACCAATGCGCATGCTGTTTTGTGGTCATGGAAAATGGAAAACTGTTGTAAGCTTTATGATTTATCTGAAATTTCTCGTTGTGGATACTGTTAATTTAAGCTGCTGTTCAAAGACTGTTAAGAGTGAAGATTCTAATTGATTCAATGTAATCTTGTATTGATTGTCACTTAGGATTGTTTCCTAGAATGTCTCCTACAAGTTAGGATTGTTATTATAACTATTGTATATATTGGCAGAGCCACTAATCAATTGAATATACGAAACAATTCAAACCATTCTCTGTTTCTTTATGGTATCAGAGCATTGCGCTCTTGAGACCTTGAAAGCCTCCTCAAACCATCCCCATGGCTGGCGACGAAGAACATAAATCCCAACACCAACTTGTGAAGGGTTCAGCAACTTCCAGGGCTGCAGCACCATGGGAGAACTCTACTCACCCACTCTTTATCCACCACTCAGACCAACCGGGGGTCATGTTTGTTTCTGAGCCTTTGGCGGAGGACAATTACTCAATATGGGCACCTTCGATTATGATGGCACTCGAAATCAAGAACAAAGCTGGATTTGTAAATGGAACTCTTAAAAGGTCACAAATCAACGAAGAAGAAGCTCTTCAATGGGACAGATGCAATACCCTCGTAAAGAATTGGCTCATCTCGTCTATGACAAAGAACATGTCCAAATCTGTGATCCACCATAAGGAGGCTCGAACTATATGGCTGGAATTAAAGGATCGTTTCGATCAAACAAATTCCGTTGTCTTGTTTCGAATTGAAGGCAACATACACAACTGTGAGCAGGGAAGCCGTTTCGTCACGGCCTACTACATGGACTTGAAAGGGATGTGGGATGAGAAAGATGTTTTATGTTCCTTTCCTTCATGCACCTGTGATGCAGCGGCAGAGATTAACAAATTCATGGAAGCACAGAAGACAATGAAGTTTCTTATGGGTTTGAATGAAAGCTTTGAACAAACCCGTGGAAACATAATAGGTATGGATCCTCTACCAAGTTTGAGTAAGGCATATGCTATTGTGCATCGGCATGAGAAGCAATCACAGGTTGCGGCAGACAAAGCCACTGCAGTTCCAGAATCTGCAGCTTTCTCCATCAAAGGTTTGGGGCGAGAATTCAATGCTGTAGACAGGGAAACCGCCGACTCCTCCATCAAGTCTGCCAAGAAAGGGAATCGTGACCGACATTCTGAAGGAGCAAGTGACTTTCGTTGATCTGATGGAGGAAGCAGGTATTGTGAGAAATGTGATATGACTAACCACAGTACCAAATATTGCAGAGCTCACATCGCATGTTCCTATTGCAACTTGAAAGGACATTCACAAGCATATTGCCGTAAACGGAAGAATGATATTGCAAATGGTAGGTTGCAACAGTCCAAGGCAAACCTTGTTGGGGCACAGGACGCCTCAGAGGGACACAATGAAGACTTTCCTCTCACAAAACAAGAGTGTCAACGCTTCCTCAACAATCTCATGGCCCAATCACAATCATCTTCTGCGAACTTTGTCGGTAATATACAAAACTATGAAGAGTTATCAGGTAAAGTCCATCAACTTTCACAAAGTAGCACTAAGCCTTTTTGGATCTTAGATAGTGGTGCCACTGATCATATTGTGTGTAGCCCTAAACTTCTCTCTTCCTACAAAACGGTTCCTAATCTTTTTGTGAAGTTACCTGATGGCACTTCAGTTTGTGTCACACACATAGGCACTGTCACTTTTTCATCCCAATTTGTCCTTCACAATGTGCTATGTGTCCCGCAATTTTATCTCAATCTCATATCAATTAGCAAACTGGGATTTGATTCGTTTTATATCACCATCTTTCTAAGACAACTTTGCTTTATACAGGACCTACGATCGGGGCAGATGATTGGGACGGGAATTGAACATGAGGGACTCTACCGCCTTGATCTTCTAGGGAAAGCAACGTGCAATACCGTCCATCTTGAATCCAATAGCTTATGGCATCAGCGTCTCGGTCACCCGTCTGCTAAAGCGTCTTCTTTAATTCCTTTTCTTTCGAATAAGTTTTATGACACCAACTTATGTTCTGTTTGCCCTCTCACGAAGTTAACTCGCAAACCTTTTCCGTTAAGTGTTAATCGAAGTCTTTCGAGTTTTGATTTGATTCATGTTGACATTTGGGGTGGATATCACGTTCCCACTTATTCTGGTGCTAAGTATTTTTTGACTATAGTTGATGATTATTCACGTAGTACTTGGGTCTATTTGATGCAACGTAAATCTGATGCTTGATCTTTCCTCATCAATTTCATTCTTTTTGTCGAAACACAGTTTTCTAAGCATGTTAAGATGGTTAGGAGTGATAATGGTGCTGAGTTTAATATTCCTGTTTTCTATTCTTCACGGGGCATTGTTCATCAGACGAGTTGCATCAACACACCACAACAAAATGGTGTGGCTGAGCGCAAACACCGTCATTTACTCAACGTTGCTAGAGCACTTCTTTTCCAATCACATTTGACAAAGTCTTTTTGGGAGGATGCTATCTTAACCGCCACTTACCTAATTAATCGAACCCCGACTCCTAACCTTCAAGGACAAAGCCCATTCGAAAAACTCTTTGGTCATCAACCTAGCTATTCTCATCTTAGGGTTTTTGGTTGTCAATGCTTCGTATCCTCACACCCATCATGTCCATCTAAATTTGATCCAAGGTCAGTTGAGTGTATCTTTCTCGGATACCCAAATGGGAAGAAAGGCTACAAGGTACATGATCTCTCCACAAAACATATCCTCTTTTCTCGAGATGTTATTTTTGTTGAAAATATCTTTCCATACAAACACATTGTTGACAAGCATAAAAACACTCCTGATTCCCTTCCTTATCCTATTCCTTCGAAATCTCTCCTCCTTGATTTTGACTCTTCTCCTACAATATCTCCTCATGACTCCACTCCTGTCATCACTCCTTTATTTTCTCCACAGCTCACACCGACTCCTAATTCTCCTCCATCAATCCAACACAATATCACCGACTCCTCAACTCTATCGTCTCCTACTTTTTCTCCTACCTCTTCCGCTGATAATTCTCACCATCTCCTTCCTTCTCCTACCTCTTCTCCTCCATCTCCTCTTGCCACCGGATTCCACCTTCACCCACAATCTCAGCCTCACATCCGTCACCTTCTACGATACCAGTTTGACGCTCCACTCGTGCCACCAAAGTCCCTACGGTACTGCGCGACTTTCATGTTGAGGTGGCCCTCCCATCACGCACCGTCCCTTCCTCTTCTCCGGGCGAGGTCGTTTATCCTGGTATGGCTCACAGTCTCTCCCATGTGTTGTCTTATTCTCATCTTTCTCCACCCTATCGGGTTTTTACTGCTAACATTAGCTTGCATCGAGAACCATCCACTTTCTCACAGGCAGTACAAGACCCTAAATGGAGAGAGGCGATGCGCTTGGAAATAGAGGCATTACAAGCCAACAAAACGTGGAGTTTGGTGTCTCCCCAGGCACACAAGCAACCCATTGGATGTAAATGGGTCTACAAAGTCAAGTACAATCCGGATGGAACCATCGAACGGTATAAGGCACGCTTAGTGGCCAAGGGTTATAGCCAAGTTGAGGGACTTGATTATCGCGAGACATTTGATCTTGTTGCCAAGCTTACCACCGTGCGTGTTTTGTTAAGTTTGGCTGCTCTCCAAAATTGGCATCTCCATCAATTGGACGTCAACAATGCCTTTCTGCATGGTGATCTTCATGATGATGTTTATATGCAATTGCCACTGGGATTCGAATGAAAGGGGGAGAAACCTGTTGTCTACAAGCTGCACAAGTCGTTATATGGGCTGAAACAAGCCTCTAGGCAATGGTTTCTGAAGCTTTCGGCAGCACTCAAGGCTGCCGGCTTTCGACAGTCATGGTCAGATTATTCTTTATTATTTCGCAATCATGGTGGCTCTTTTACCGCTCTCTTAGTCTATGTGGATGATGTAATTCTGGCAGGAAATAGTTTGGATGATATCACAAAGACTAAAGCCTTCTTGTCAAGTCAATTCAAGTTAAAGGATATGGGAAAATTGAAGTTCTTCCTTGGATTAGAGGTGGCACGTTCAAAGTAAGGCATTGTGTTAAGTCAACGAAAATACGCCTTAGAAATTCTGGAGGATACGGGGTTTCTAGGAGCCAAATCTTCGCGTTTTCCCATTGAACAGAACATATGTCTCACGCAAGATGATGGAAAATTGCTACAAGATGCATCAAGGTATAGAAGGTTAGTTGGACGTCTCATCTACCTTACTATCACAAGGCCAGACTTGGTTTATGCAGTGCACACTCTTAGTCAATTCATGGACAAGCCAAGAGAGCCTCACTTGGAGGCAGCTTATAGGGTATTACGGTACCTTAAACACACTCCTAGGCAAGGCATACTTCTACCCTCTAGTGGGTCTTTGGAGCTAACGGCATATTGTGATGCAGATTGGGCAAGATGTAAGGATACAAGAAGATCAATTACAGGATATTGCATATTTCTTGGTAATGCCCCAATTTCATGGAAGACAAAGAAGCAAAACACGGTCTCTCGTTCAAGTGCCGAAGCCGAGTATCGCTCTATGGCAACTACTTGCTGCGAGGTAACATGGTTGCTATATCTTTTACGTGATTTGAATGTTAGGCACGTACAACCAGTGAGCTTATATTGTAACAACAAAGCAGCGATTCACATAGCTTCTAATCCCGTATTTCATGAGAGAACAAAGCATATTGAGATTGATTGCCATGTGGTGAGAGAGAAGATGCAAAGGGGGATGATAAAAACACAGTATGTTAAGACCCAAGAGCAGTCGGCAGACATCTTTACAAAGCCATTGAACTCGAATCAATTTCTGACATTGTTAAGCAAGTTGGGAGTGATTAACATCCACTCCAACTTGAGGGGGAGTGTTAAGAGTGAAGATTCTAATTTTTTCAATGTAATCTTGTATTGACTGTCACTTAGGATTGTTTCCTAGAATGTCTCCTACAAGTTAGGATTGTTATTATAACTCTTGTATATATTGGCAGATCCACTAATCAATTGAATATACGAAACAATGCAAACCATTCTTTGTTTCTTTAACTGAGATTAAAGATAATCACCAAATAGATTTCACTTTAAACACGACTGGGATAATACCATTAGAAATCGGCTAAAAACCGATGAGAAACAAAATCACGATCAATGTCTTTAAGGGTGTTGAGAACGATCCTGAAAAATCATACATTGATTTTTAGCCGATGTCCAAAATAATTATACATATTGGTTTCTTATCAGATTTTTATGTATAAAATGAGTCTGGGCATCAATTGATTTGTTAAAAACTAATTTCGTTATACACAGACATTAGTTCATACATACATAAGTTGTAGATAGGAATGGCAATAGGGCGGGTTGGGGATGGAGATCATAATACCATCCTCATCCCCGGGATCATTCTCTACCCCAATCCCCAATAAAAATATATTGGGGATTCACCGTCCCCATCCCCACTGGGGACTAAGCCTCCAAACTAGTCCCAAATCCCCAATAAGAATTTAATAAATAAAATAATTTTTTCTCATATTGCCTTTTTAAAAATCAATTTCTACAACAAATAAATTTAAAACTATTCAAGTAAAACTCTAATTTGTGTTTGGCCCAAACTCTAGGTTACTTGACCTAGTGGTAATAGGATTTAATTAGAAGAATCTAGAGATTATCTTTCCTTATATGATTCAGACTCTATGCATTATAATCCTCTATATAAAGAAGCCCTTATTATCAATGAGAATATACAGCGATTTCCCCTCAATTTCAGTTTCTCTAAAACACGTTATCAGCACGAAGCCCTAACCCTGAAACTCTAAATTCGTAGCCTTCAAATACCAAAGACCTCCGTCGCCCACCTTGAAGCTCTCACCTCCAGGAGCTCAAAACTGGCGGCTCTGCCCCCAGAACCGGCCGTAATCTCCCCGAACCAGCTGCAGGAAGTGACCAAACCGGCCTCCTAAGAAGAATCCGAAGATCTCCTTCCTGGTTCACCATCTCCCCGTCCACCCTTCACGGCCACCTTTTGTCAGAAGCTGCATCTCGTCCCCAGATTCCAGGAATTGGAAAAATCATCACCAGAACTGGCAGAAATAGACCTGAACCGCCTGCCTGAAGCATCAACACTCTAAACCACTGGTAACCCATTCTGTTATGAGCCCAATCCAGCCCCAAGCCCAGAAGCAAGAGAGCAGAGCCCACGTGCTAGCCCAGAGAGAAAAAAAAAAGGAGGAAAAGAAGAAGGAGAAGCCCAAGCCCAAGCTCAGAAGAGACTGCCACGTCAGCATCCACGCATGCATCTAGTCAACACACAGTCAGCCTGCCACGTCAGCATCAGACTACCACGTCAGCAATAAGTGCCACGTCAGCAACGCAGTCAATGTCTGATCAACCTTTTTTCGGCAGAGTTTCTGCGATTTTCCAGTAGCTTTCCGGCGACTTTTCCAGTATTTTCCGGTGACTTTTTCTGGTCAAATTTTCAGGCGACCTATTTCGAGGTATTTTTTACTAAAACTTCCCGCTTTTATTTATTTTCTCTTCTTTTTCTCGGGGACTTGCAAACTCCCTTCTTCTACCCCCCTTTCTTCATCATAGGGGAGACCTAATTAAGCAGAACTGTGGGGGTTCGTGCTCCCTCCAAACTTAGAGCTTGTTGAGATTTCCAAACTTAGAGTTTGTAGAGAATTTATGGATCGATCACTTACATCATTGTTTCGATCTAATCCAATACCTCTTGGAATTAAATTTCTTGGAAGCGATTACGCTCAGAAATTCCCAATTTCTTGAAAGTGATTACGCTAAGGAATTTTATATGTTTTCGTGGTAGCTTTTTCCGCCCCGAAACTAACCATAATTTCTTGTTTTCTTTCAGGATGAGTAACCTGAAAAAATTGGACTTTGCTCCATTGGGATCAACTGGCTCTGGATATCACAGGCGGGTTCGTGACATCCGCCAGCATCTCAAGGCTAATGGAATTCTGGATATGATTCTCGAGCCTAGCCAGGACGTGCTAACTGTTGAGCAAGCTCAAGCTTTGGAAGCACATAAAGCAGCCTTAGAGGAAAATAAGGCGAAAGCCATCATCCTAATGACTCGTCATACAGATGATTCGCTCCAGTATGAGTATGAATGAAGAAGACCCCAGAAGGCTGTGGGTCTCACTCGAAGAAAGATTTAGCAACGTCCGTGACTCCCTGCTTCCTGACCTAGAAGTGAGATGGCATAGCCTCCTCTTCTGTGATTTCAAGTCAGTTCTTGACTACAACTCGGAAGCACTTCGCATTAAATCCTTAATGGAATTCTGTGGTAAAGAGATCACATATGCGATGTTAATTGAGAAGACTCTCTCTACCTTCCCCGTCTCTGCATTGATGGTTGCTAAGAACTATGATATCGACTTTGCTGCAAGACAGATCACAAGGTTTCATGAGCTCATTGGAGCTATGAATGTCACTGAAAAGCATGACAACATCCTTGTGAAGAACTATAATTCAAGATCCGTGGAAATAGAGCATATTCCGGAATCCAATTATAGTCGCGCCCTAAGAGAAGGTGCCAAGAGCGAAACCTTAACCTTAGGGATACTTCTGGACATTCTGGTCCATATAATCGCTCTACTTGGGAAGGTAACTGCCAATATAGGCGAACACGGAACCGAAGAGGTCAACGTGGAATGAGAGAGGGAGGCAACGCCTCTGGCCATGTTGGTGGTGCTACCAACACTAAGAGCCATCTAAATGACGCTTTCAAAGCGCCTCAATCAATGGAGTTTGAGCAAAGAGGTGTATGTTCTCGATGTGGAGTGTCTGATCATTGGGCACACATTTGTAGAGCTCGTGTTTTTGTTTTGGCAAGGGGAGGGGGGGTCGAGTCGACACAGCTGCCTAACCTCGAAACTAAATATATATAAGTTATGGAAGTCTCTTTGGTCTGAAGGTTCTGCATAATTCTTTTCTGAAGGAGAGAGCAAGAAGGTTAGGGAAAATACCCTGCATGTCCATTCTATTTGGGCGCGGGGGGGGGGGGGGGGGG
>BDJD01002642.1:125513-143235 GCA_002564525.1 Rosa multiflora | reverse complement strand
GGGGGGGGGGGGGGCGGTCAGGGTCGAGTCTACGTAGCTATCTAACCTCGAAACTTAAAATAAGCTATGGAAGTCTTTTTAGTCTTAAGGTTCTACAGAATTCTTTTCTGAAGGAAAGCAAGAGGGTTGTGAATAATACCTAGCACGTCATTTCTGTTTGAGGGGCGGGGGGGGGGGGTCGAGTCTTGGCAGCTGCCTAACCTCTAAACTTAAGATAAGCTATGCAAGTCTTTTTGGTCTTAAGATTCTACATAATTATTTTATGAAGGAGAGAGCAAGAAGGTTGGGGACAATACCCAGCGTGTCCTTTCTGTTTTGGGGGGTCGAGTCTAGGCAGCTGCCTAACCTCGAAACTTAAGATCAGCTATTGAAGTCTCTTCAGTCTTAAGGTTCAGCACATTCTTTTCTGAACTAGAGCAAGAGGGTTAGGGACAATACCCATTATGTCCTTTCTGTTTTTTTTTTTTAGGGAGGTTCGAGCCTAAGTAGCTGCCTAACGTCGAAACTTAAGATAAGCTATGGAAGTGTCTTTGGTTTGAAGGTTCTACAGAATTCTTTTCTATAAGAGAGAGCAAGAAGGTTTGGGACAATACCCAGCATGTCCTTTCTGTTTTGGGGGGTCGAGTCTAGGTAGCTGCCTAACCTCGAAACTTAAGATCAGCTATGGAAGTCTCTTCAGTCTGAAGGTTCAGCAAATTTTTTTCTGAACTAAAGCAAGAGGGTTGGGGACAATACCCAACATGTCCTTTCTGTTTTGGGGGGTCGAGTCTAGGTAGCTGCCTAACCTCGAAACTTAAGATCAGCTATGGAAGTCTCTTCAGTCTGAAGGTTCAGCAAATTTTTTTCTGAACTAAAGCAAGAGGGTTGGGGACAATACCCAACATGTCCTTTCTGTTTTTTTTTTTTTTTAGGTTCGAGCCTAGGCAGCTGCCTAACGTCGAAACTTAAGATAAGCTATAAAAGTCTCTTTAGTCTTAAGGTTAGGCAGAATTCATTTCTGAAGGAGAGAGCAAGAGGGTTGAGGACAATACCCAGCATGTCCTTTCTGTTTAGGGGGGTCGAGTCTAGGTAGCTGCCTAACCTCGAAACTTAAGATAAGCTATGCAAGTCTCTTTAGTCTTAAGGTTCTGCAGAATTCTTTTCGGAAGGAGTGCTTGGGGACAATACCCAGCATGTCCTTTCTGTTTTTTTTTTGGGGGTCGAGTTTGCGCAGCTGCCTAACCTCGAAACTTAAGATATATAAGCTATTGAAGTCTCTTTGGTCTTAAAATCCTGTAGAATTCTTTTCTGAATGAGAGAGAAAGAAGGTTGGGGACAATGCCCAGCATGTCCTTTTTGTTTGGGGGGGGGGGGGGCTAATGTCGAAACTTAAGATAAGCTATGGAAGTCTCTTTGGTCTTAAAATCCTGCAGAATTCTTTTCTGAAGGAGTGCAAGTGGGTTGGGGACAATACCCAGCATGTCCTTTCTGCTTTTTTTTTTTTGGGGGGGGGGGGCTAATGTCGAAACTTAAGATAAGCTATGGAAGTCTCTTTGGTCTTAAGGTTCTGCAAAATTCTTTTATGAAAGAGAGAGCTAGAAGGTTTGGGACAATACCCTGCATGTCCTTTCTGTTTCTTCTTTCAACCATAAAGACACTGCCTAATAGTTTGAAATCTTTAATTAGGGCTAAGAGATGTAACTAGGTTTAAATACAATTAAATATTTATATATAACATTAGAAACTGTTCACACCCTATCAGTGTAGAGAAGTGGGTTGTGACACATCTAGAAGTGGGTAGTTAGTTTATGAAAATAATAGACTTTCTTATTAATTATTTTTTTAAGTTTTGACTTTGTTGTCTTCGACAATTAGAAAGATATATAAAGTTGTTTAATATCTTAGGGATATAATATATAAGAAAATTTTCTTTGAATACCAATTGTAAAGAAATCTATTAATAAGCTTCAGAAAGATTTCTGGATCCGGCACTGATTTTATGTGTTTATTTTTTTTTGGGTGGGGGGGGTCGAGTTGGGCAGCTGCCTAACCTAAAAACTTAAGATAGGCTATGGAAGTGTCTTTGGTCTTAGGGTTTTGCAGAATTCTTTTGGGGACAATACCCTACACATCCTTTCTGTTTCTTCTCTCCAATACAGACCCTGCCTGGTAGTTTGAAATCTTTAATTAGGGTATGAGCCATAACTAAGTTTAAATACAATTAAATATAAATAACATTAGAAGCTGTTCACACCTTATGGGTGTAGATAAGTGGGTGGTCACTAGAAGTGGGTAGTTTTATTTTATGAAAATGATAGACTTTCTTATTAATTATTTATTAAAGTTTTGACTTTTTTATCTCCAATAATTAGAAAGATATTTAAAGTTATTTAATATTTTAGAAAATTTTCTTTGAAAACTAGTTGTAAAGAAATCTATTAATACTCTTGAGAGAGATTTCTGGATCTTCCACTGATTTTATGTTTTGGGGTCGGGTGGGGTTGAGTCTGGGCAGCTGCCTAACCTCGAAACTTAAGATAAGCTATGAAAGTCTCTTTGGTCTTAAGGCTCTGCAGAATTATTTTCTGAAGGAGAGAGAGCAAGAGGGTTGGGGACAATACCCTACATGTCCTTTCTGTTTCTTCTCTCTACCAATAAAGACACCGCCCCATCTAGAAGTGCTAGTTTATGAAAATAATAGACTTTCTTATTAATTATTTATTTAAGTTTTGACTTTTTATCTCCGACAATTAGAAAGATATATAAAATTATTTATTATTTTGGGGGTATAAGATATAAGAAAATTTTCTTTGAAAAGCAATTGTAAAGAAATCTGTTAATAATCTTGAGAAAGATTTCTTCCGCCACTGATTTTATGTGTTTTTTGTTTTGTTTGTGGGGGAAGGGGTGGATCCAATCTAGACAGCTGCCTATCCTCGAAACTTAAGATAAGCTATGGAAGTCTCTTTGGTCTTAGGGTTCTGCAGAATTCTTTTCTGAAGGAGAGAGCAAGAGGGTTGGGGACAATACCTTTCTTCTCTCCAATAAAGACGCCGTCTGGTAGTTTGAAGTCTTTAATTAGGACTAAGAGTCATACTTGGTTTAAATAAAATTAAATATAAATAACATTAGAAACTATTCACACCCTATGGGTGTAGAGAAGTGGGTGGTCACCCATCTAGAAGTGGGTAGTTAGTTTATGAAAATAATAGATTTTCTTATTAGTTATTTATTTAAGTTTTGACTTTTTTTTTATCTCCAATAATTAGAAAGATATATAAAGTTATTTTATATTTTAGGGGTATAAGATATAAAAATATTTTCTTTGAAAAACAATTGTAAATAAATCTATTAATAATCTTGAGAAATTTTTGGGGAGGGTGGGGGGTGGGGTGGTCCAGTCTAGGCAGCTGCCTAACCTCGAAACTTAAGATAAGCTATGCAAGTCTCTTTGGTCTTAGGGTTCTGCATAATTTGTTTCTGAAGGAGAGAGCAAGAGGGTTTGGGACATACCCGACACGTCCTTTCTGTTTCTTCTCTCCAATAAAGATGCTGCCTGGTAGTTTGAAATCTCTCTGTTTTTTTTATTTTTATTTTTTGAGTTGAAAAAGGTCATCCATTATGCAATTCAACAAGCAGTACAATGCTGACTTGTTGGTAAAGACAGTCAGAAAAAGCCATCACAAAGAGTAAACATCAAAATACACCCACAAACGAGCATACAACTACACACACAACTAGCACACCCACGTTTTAGGATTAAGCGCAAAAATAAGAGAAAAAACTACGCCAAGAAAGAATAAAGTAACCAAAAAGCAGTTTAAACTCTCGTCGATCTCTCTCACTCAGATCGAAATTGAAACTACAGATATGTCCTCAGAGGAGTTAGTGACATCCTCAGCTAGAACAGAATCAGATGCTTCCACCCTTGGATCACACATCTCTGCCATACCTATCGTGTCATCCTTTTCAACAGATTCATTGTTCAAACCCATTAAATTCTCGGCTCCCATTGGAACTCCAAGTGGTTAGCTTCTCCACGAGCATCCTCCTCAAGCAATTTGAGAAATCTTTTCCAACCTTTCACCTTGGCCCGACTCTTTGCCACAATCTCCTCCTTCTTTGCAGATTTGTGTTTATTCTTGGAACCCTTAGGTCGACCAAGCTTGGTCTTCTTTGGAGAGATTAACAGGCGGCCTTGCACCTGGGGTAATGTTATCTCAATATCTTCATTCACCAATAACGCAGGTATAGGAGGCAGCAGAAGACGTTTACCCTATTTCAGCAACACACTATCAGTAGACCTTTTATGACCACTGATCGGTGCAAATATCGCCGATGCCAGGGTCAATAGGGATCTGTTCTTCAGAAGCCCTGAGGCCTAAAAGCTAGAGGTCAGATGGGAAAAGAAAGTGGCTTGGTTCCTATGATTGAGCGCATGAGCTGCTGCATTTTGGGATAGAAACCCTAGATTGCCTGTGAGTCTAGGGTTGTTGGAAACCCTAGGATTACCAGACACCCTAGTTGCAGTAGGACGAGATTCTTCCACCACAAGTACAAGGGAAAGCGTCGCCATCTCACAGACCGGACCCCTTGCCTGCACCTCTTCCTATTCCTTGACAAACATGAGGTCACATCCCTCTATATCATGAATGAACAATCCACAATTCTTGCACAGGCCTTTCACCCTCTCATAAACAAATGATCGATCAACCACCACAGTAGGGGAGAAAGAAAACTTACGATACAACCGAAATCGACGTCTTGTATCAATCACCAGTCTGATGCGTTGCTCTTTATCCTTACGACAAATTTCGACCTGATCAAACTTCTCCACTTTCCCGGTTACAGATCCAATCATCGACAAGGCCAGTTTGTTGCACAATTTCGAAGCAATCCTTGTACTGCCATCCAAATCTCCATGTATTGGAGAGGAACCGAGTCAATGGGTGACACCCCATCATACGGCGAGGAGGAGCATTGTGTTTCGATAAAACCAAGGACCGCCATGGAAATATTTGTTCCGATCTGATCCACGATCAATTGGAATACGAATCTATCCCCAATAGCATGGATAGAGAGCCCTTGTCGCATCCTCCAAATGGTAGTGATGGATCCAACCAATCAAGCAATATTAGGGTTTCAAGTAAGAAGTCTGCCCACCATATAGTAGTGTTCCGCCCCCAGATCAATATGCGCCTCATCAGACAGAGTGAAAGGCAGCAGCCATCGTAGAGATGGAATCAGCCATGGAAAATGGTAAGAATTGTCGAAGACGGAGCCGTCAACGATAAACCCTAGTAGAGAGTATGCTAGGTCAGAATTTGGTAATAATAAATATGAGTTTGGACATTAGCAAGAATCAAGTGATTGGATAAATTGCTCTTGTAGTTTGAAGTCTTTAATTAGAGCTAAGAGTCATAACTAGGTTTAAATACAATTAAATATAGATAAGATTAGAAACTGTTCACACCCTATGAGTGTAGAGAAATGGGTGGTCACCTGTCTAGAGGTGCGTAGATAGTTTATGAAAATAATAGACTTTCTTACTAATTATTTATTGGGCAAATTAATTATTGGTCACACCCTCATTTTTTTGGGATTCGACAGTTCAGTCCCTCGTATCGTAATTTTAACAAGTAACTACTCAGAGTCTCAGACATTCAAATTTCACACAATTTGATCAAAAATGACCATTTTACCCCTCACTTCATTTTTTAAAAAAAAATTCTTCTCTCTCTGCGTGATACGAATCTACAGACCCCCTCTAAAGCTCCAGTCTTTCTTTCCCCAACTATTTCTTCTTCGAATTGCAACAATGGATCCCTATTATGAACAAAGACTCAGAGACGAAGTCATTTACCTCCACTCTCTCTGGCACCAAGGTCCCCCTAATCGTCAAAACCCCATTCCCATTCCCTTTCCCAATTCCACAATCCGAGCCACCCCAAATGGCGGAAACCCCCAATTGCCGCACCCGATCGCCGCCCAAGAAGGCCCCACCACCAAGAGGAAAACAAGAACCGAAATTGAATTGCCCAGCAGCAACAAGAAGCCCTCCCAACCCAACCCGCGTTGGGAATGCCCGAGTCCGGCCTTGAACGATGACTCAACCTCTGAGTGGCCCTCGTCTAGGTGGACAGTGACTTCAGCCAAGCTCAATTTGGCTCCGGCGTTGGCGGAAGAGCAGTTGAGGCACCACCCGCTTCGACTACACAACAAGGCCTTGGAGGCCTGCAACGGATTCTTTAAGGGCAATGCCGGGTCGGGTAGTGGGTCCGAGAGTGAGGAGGAAGAAGAGGATTGCAAGGTTGGAGATGAGGAGAATGAGGAGTACAAGTTGTTGTTGAATTTGTTTGTGGAGGAGAGTGGGTTGAGGAGTTATTACGAGGGGAATTGGGATAGTGGTGATTTCTATTGCTTGGTGTGTGGTGGATTGGGGAAGACGAAGAAGATCAAGGGTTGTACCGGGCTTGTTCAGCACGCGGTTTCGATAATCAAGATGAAGAAGAAGAGAGCTCACAGGGCTTTTGATCAGGTTGTGTGTAGGGTTTTAGGGTGGGATTTTGGCCGAAAAAAAAAAATAGAGAGAGAGAGAAGAATTGAAAAAAAAAAAAAAAAAAAAAAAAGGAAATGATGGGTAAAATGATCATTTTGGACTAAATTGTGTGAAATTTACTATACGAGGGACTGAACTGTCGAATCCAAAAAAGATGAGAGTGTGACCAGTAATTTGCCCTTATTTATTTAAGTTTTGACTTTTTTATCTCCGACAATTAGAAAGATATATGAAGTTGTTTAATATTTTAGAGGTATAAGATATAAGAAAATTTTCTTTGAAAACTAATTATAAAGAAATCTATTAATAATCTTGAGAAAGATTTATGGATCCGCCACTGATTTTTTATGGGGTTCATTGTGATTAATATTTTCTGGTTTCAGCATGTGTGTGTGACTCTGTAATGCACCTGATGGTAGATAATGATTTCTTTTTTCTTTTCTTTTTTGGGTAAATAAGGAAAGGGACTGGGAAGTTTTAATTTGTCTACATTCAGTTTTGGTGGGTAGGTTAGCTAGGGACGAGGAATGTGTTGCCTACTTTTAATTTTTTACTAAATGAAAAACTGCCACATGGCTGAGTGTAGCTCAGACACAGCCACACTCAGCTGAGTGTGTGTATATAGCACTCCCCTTGGCTTATTTCTTTCCTCAATCTTAACAGACTGGAGAGAGCAGAGTATATATCTTGAAATCTGCTCAGGTTCAACCTTTAAATTTTCCTATATTTTGCCGAAAAGTTTTACAGTGTTCTCTATATATGCTCCTAAGCAAGTACAGATACATTTCTCTAGTTCTTATCCCACATGCATATTCATGCAGGAGGATTCGAAGTAGAACTAAGATAAGTGAAAGATGAAAGTGGCAGTGATTGGTTCTGGTATTAGTGGTTTGGTCTCAGCCTATGTTCTTGCAAAAGAAGGCGTTGAAGTGGTTCTATATGAGAAAAAAGACTACCTGGGTGGCCATGCCAGGACTGTCACATGTGATGGTGTTGATTTGGACCTTGGTTTCATGGTCTTCAATCATGTAAGTACACTGGTTGTTCTCTGTGTCTCTTCCTTAATTCTCTGCAATTATATTCTCATTATCCGAATACTAACCATCTGCTTGTCTTGGTATACTTTTTTACTTCAATCATGGAACATAATGAAAATGTATGCACAAAGTTAGTTCTATATGTTAGATCAGCTGTGCAACTTCTATAAATACAATCTTTAAGCCTAGACAGTTTATACTAATTAAACTCTAAACAATACAAAAGAAGCTTCAATGATCCAGCCTTCTTGATTAATTGGTCAATGTTAATTCTCCTCCTCATCCTCACAAATAATCTATCAATTACTACAAAATAAAATACCTATGAATAATGTTAATCTTGCTTTGTGGACTTGTGGAATGAAAATTTAAAATTGGAATGTAGGTGATATATCCAAATATGATGGAGTTCTTTGAGAGCCTTGGAGTTGATATGGAGACATGCGACATGTCCTTCTCAGTGAGTTTAGATAAAGGACGGGGCTGTGAATGGGGTAGTCGAAATAGTTTCTCAAGCTTGTTTGCAGAAAAGAAGAACTTGTTCAACCCATACTTCTGGAAAATGCTTCAAGAAATCACCAAGTTTAAGCATGATTTGATCAGGTAAGTAACTCGAATGGTTTCTGAAATGCATGCCATGTCTCAAAATGTCCTATTGAGGTGAGATGTCATGTTGATGTCTGTATTCGGTGTTTCTTGCAGTTATCTTGAGGTGCTTGAGAGTAACCCAGACATTGTCCGGAATGAAACCTTGGGGCAGTTTATTGAGTCACATGACTACTCTGAACTATTTCGGAAGGCTTACCTTGTGAGTTATGCATGAATTCAATAAAACGTCGCAGTAAATCTGTAATATCTTTAATTAGTGCTTTTTCTAAGTCACTACCTAATATATCATGATATTCACCTGGTGGCTTGGTGGCTAAGTAATGTGATTATTCACCTGCAGATTCCAATATGTAGTTCAATCTTGTCGTGTCCTTCAGAAGGAGTTATAAGCTTGTCAGCTTTCTCTGTGCTTTCGGTCTGTCGCAATTATCAACTACTTCAGGTGCATTTTTTATCTCCTTTTAGCTGAACTTAATTAAAAAGCCAATATTTTTTTTTAAGTAGCATGTATTGTATGATTAATCAGAACTCAGAAAGCTTAATTATTTTGATGTTTTAATTTCCATTTTAATAACTTAAGAGTTTTCATGTCTATATTTACATACTTTCTTGGCCCTGGCCTAATTTATCCTGCAGCTATTTGGCGGCCCACAGTGGCTTACCGTCAAATGGCGTTCACAGTGTTTTGTGAAGAAGGTACTAGTCTTTATTATCAATATTGCCTATAAGCTTATATACCTGATGCCACTAGTGGAAAAAAAATAAAAAATAAAAAATATATATAATAATAATAAATAAATAAATAAATAAATAATAACCTCAAATAAAAAAAGAAAAGAGAAAAACAGTTTCAGGGTCTCAACTGAAAGTAAATTGTTTCTCTAGGACTCTAGTCTCTAGCTCATGTTTTGTTAACAATTTCAGGTGAAAGAAGTGTTGGAGAGTAGGGGTTGTCAGATAAGAACCGGTTGTGAGGTACATAAAGTTTCCACAACTGATGAGGGTGAGTGGTTAGATGGATAGTTGAGACTCCCTTTTCTGGTCCTCTAATTAATTGTATTAATAGAGTTTCCATGAGAGATAGCAGGTTGCACTGTTTTTACTGGAGATGGTTTTGAGGAAATTTACAATGGATGCATTATTGCTATCCAAGCCCCCAAAGCCGTGAGAATATTAGGAGATCAGGCAACGCCTGATGAACTGAGAATACTTGGCGCCTTCCAACATGTGTACTGGTATACCTTTGTATTATCACTTGCACCTCTTCAAATTAATACCTGTAAGTCTGTAATCTTGCTAGTAAGTCTGAAAAATAGTCAACTTATAATACGCACCTGATCATTTGCTTTGATTTACCTACCTTTTCTTATTTTGGAAAAAAGGGTAAATGCTGAAGTTGGTTTGCTTTTTTGGTCTCCTAGCTAATTCAATGAATGCATAACATTGTTCAACTCTATTGGCAGTGATATTTTCCTTCATCGTGACAAAACTTTTATGCCCCAAAATCTAGCAGCATGGAGTGCATTAAACTATCTTGGAAGTACTGAAAACAAAGTATGTTTGACATACTGGCTCAATCAGGTTCAGGTATATTATGTGTTCAGTAAGAATTTGTGGAACTTTCCTCTTTGAAATTGCTTCCCTCTTCTGTTCAAGACACAACCATTCCTGGAATTTTTGAATGCGCAGAACCTCAGAGAAACAGGTCAACCATATCTTGTGACACTCAATCCAGATCATACACCAAACCACACCTTGCTTAAGTGGTCAACAAGCCATCCAGTCCTATCTGTTGCTGCATCGAAAGCTTCACTGGAGCTTCCTCATATTCAAGGAAAGAGAGGAATTTGGTTTTGTGGAGCATACCAGGGTGAGATTCAGAACTACCTCAATTTTCATTTCTCCGAGCTGATATTATCCTATGTTGCTAAAACTATGCTTTAGCTTTTATCAATCATCTGATAGTCTATCGTACACTTTTTCAGGTTATGGCTTCCATGAGGATGGGCTAAAGGTATATATAAAGGAGTTAGTTATTAGATCATATTATTGTATAACTGACTGATACATGTTATGGTATAAATTATAAAATATGAAAGAGTGATTGACCTCCTCGGTAATTGTTCCTATTGATGAAGTGATTGGTAAATTAGTTGAATAAAGAAGCTTAATACATTGGCAAAGTGGAATTGCAGGCTGGAGTGGCTGCAGCATATGGTATGCTTGGGAAAGGTTGTGCCCTGTTGGGAAACCCAAAACATATGGCTCTTTCATTGACAGAAACAGTGGCACGCCTATTTGTTACTACATTTCTTAGACATTATATATCTACCGGATGTTTAATGTGAGTAATACATATGTTCTTGAAATATATGTATTCTACTTCCTCAACTTGGATCATGTATGTGACAAGCTTACTGTTACCTGCATTGCATGTGCCACTTGTTTTTTCTTTTTCTATCTTCTATGTCAGCTGTTTTACTACTTTTTTTTCATTTCATCATCTGGAATAAGTTTCATCAGATATGAATACAATTAGTATATTGTAAATGTCGTTTCGTATGCAGCTTATTAGAAGAGGGAGGCACAATGTTGACCTTTGAGGGAAGCAGTAAGGACTGTTCTCTAAAATCCGTTCTCAAAGTTCACAGTCCTCAGTTTTACTGGAAAGTATGCATATACTTTTAACTGACTTTAATTGACACTTCATAATGTGAATCCTAGTTAAAAAGAAATGGTTTCTGATTAAAGCTCAGGAAGACATTATATCGGATCATTGTAAATATGAAAACACCATTAAATCCTCACGAACTTTCACTGATTAGGAGAAGTTTTAATTTCACAGGTAATGACACTGCAGGCTGATTTAGGCATTGCAGTTGCATATATCAGTGGCGATTTTTCTTTCAATGATAAGGACCGAGGTCTTCTAAATCTTTTTATGGTAAGATAATTGAACATTGCAATCTCATTCTCATTACTATGCAGATTTTGATAAAATTTTGCCTTGCTGTCTCTTCTTCCAGCTTCTCACTGCCAACAGAGATTCTAATGCCTCAAAATCAAACAACAAAAGGTGCAATGGGCAGATTATCTTAAACTAGAATTGTGATATAGCTGGAAATAATCATCCAGGTCTCATTACATTGTTGGTTTTATGTAGAGGATGGTGGCAGCCTTGGTTTTTCACAACCACTATAGCCTCAGCCAGATACTTCTTTCAGCATGCTTTTACGCAAAATAGTCTTGCACAGGCTCGAAGGAACATTTCTCATCATTATGATCTGGTATACAATTTATAGAAATAATAGGATTTTCTTAAACAAATTAACCTCTCTATTATCAGTTAGTATGTATTGGAATAGATTTTACTCTTTAGTAGCTATTTAAATGACATGCTAGCATGAGACTTGGTTTTTTGGCACACCGAAGTTCACTATTCGATTTTTATGTGTTGTAGAGTAATGAACTATTTTCGCTGTTCTTGGGTGAAACAATGATGTATTCCACTGCAATATTTAAGGTCAGAATAACCAGCTTCCAGTCAGTTTACGACAATAAACAGTGCTTGGAAGAAAGTACATTAATTGGAATGTAACTTATATTTTTTCTTTCTGTGTCAAATTGTCATTCTTAAGACAGAAGATGAGGAATTGAATACTGCACAGCTTAGGAAAATCTCTACTCTCATTGATAAGTTGAGTTCAGTTTTGAGAATTCTGTCAAGGGTTTGATTTCTGTTTTCGTCTCCTATTTCAAAGTGTTTCTTCTTTCAATTAAACTAGGCTAGAATCGATGAGAACCATGAGGTTCTAGATATTGGTTGTGGTTGGGGAACCTTAGCTATTGAAGCAGTTAAACAAACGGGCTGCAGATACACCGGCATCACTCTATCTGAGGAACAACTTAAATTTGCTGAAAAGAAAGTGAAAGATGCTGGACTTCAGGTATCAAATTTTAGAAACTTTACAAAGTTATTTATTCCAAGAAACTTGATTTGTTATTTGAATTAATTTATAACAGCACCGGATCAAGTTCCTTCTGTGTGACTACCGCCAATTGCCTTCTGACCACAAATATGACAGAATCATTTCTTGGTGAGTACTTTTCCCTTACCAACTTGAGTCCATTCATTATAATCCAGAAAATCTCTTGATTAGTGGCTGCATTTTTTAGCGAGATGTTAGAACATGTCGGCCATGAATTTATGGATGAGTTCTTTTCTTGCTGTGAGTCTGTACTGGCAAAAAATGGGCTTTTTATTCTCCAGGTAGTGTTTGACAATTTTGACTCCAAGTTGCTTAACTATTTTGACTAATAAATTTGACTGCTATAAATGATGGCATCGAACATATTGCTAATGGTGATTGATTTCTTAGTTCATATCTGTGCCGGATGATCGGTATGATGAGTACAGGCAAAATTCAGGCTACTTCATAAAGGAATATATATTTCCTGGTGGATGTCTACCTTCATTAAGTAGGGTAACATCAGCCATGGCCGCTTCTTCTGGACTCTGGTATGATCTGTTATCATGAGATGAGAACAATCTCATAATTAGGTCCGACATTTTGTCATAATGTTTTATTTCTAACTTATGAGAATTTCATTTTGCAGTGTGGAGCACTTGGAAAACATTGGAATTCATTATTACCAAACACTAAGATGTTGGAGAAAGAATTTCTTAGAGAGACAGAGGTAAGAAGATAGTCGATCATGTCTTTAATTAGTCTGATGGCAATATAAATAAGAATTCTATGTATAATGCGGTTGACATGCACAAGTTTATTTTGAATTTATGATATATAGCATATACTCTCAAGTCTGTATATAGATCAAAAATGATAGAAGCCGCGATGGGCATAAATTTTCCAAAAGGAATAAGTGCACTTAGAAAAGAATGATGAAGTTCTAATATATTCTCTAATCTAAAAGTGGGACACCAACAAAATCTAAATGGGAAAATATTAAAAACAAGAGTTGATAAAAAAAAATTAAAAAAAAATTAAAAACTCAACAAAGGAATAATGTTCAAGAAGTACAGACAAATTTAATTGCACAAAAATATTTAGCGAAAAACAGTTTATCCTACATAATTTCAATAGAATGTATGTTTACTTATTGAAGGGTACTCGTAGTTTTAATATTCCGCTGTGTAGTGAGAGTAATGAGTATGTTTACTTATTAAATTGTTATTTAGTTTAATTTGTAAACTCTTTGTAATTAATATGTGACTCTAAAGAACAAGTCTGTATTGATGTTGGTGAGTTCAATTTGCTTTATCGCTTAATTTTAATGAAGAATTTTCTTTGTATTTTCTTGTACTAGTTAAGTTACCGCGTTTCGGATTTGAATTTTTTTATTCGAAATTCGGGATGTGACATAATACCAGATGAACCGTTAAGGCTGATTGGTCTTTCTTTATTTTATATTATTACCGGATAAGCATTATGAAGAGTGGAGAATTCTTGGGTACCTTGGTGTTTGCCATACCCTCATTTTGTTAAATATTTTAGACCATTGGATTAGGAATATATCCAATTGTTCAAAATATTTAACAAATTGGTAACTTGTTTAGCCCTTAGCCTTTCTAATTATGCTACTCATTTTCAATAAGCAAAAATGTTAACACAAACTACTAATTGAATTGAAAACAATAAAGATAGTGAAAAAAATAAAGCCAATTAATATTTAATTATCAATTCATAATTCACAATTATGATTTTTCTATATCATTAGTAGTTTCCTTAACCAAATATAATTCTTTTTACATGCATTTTATGACAACCACAACAATTAGTGTAAAAATAAATAATATTTGTTTTAAATGTAGTCAAATGAGAACCTACTTTAGGACTTATTTACTCAAATGAGAACCTACTTTACTCTAATAAGAACTTATTACAATTACCACTTTTAGGACTTAATTACTCAAATGAGGACCTACTTTACTCTAACGAAGACCTTATTTACTTTAATGAGGATTTTTTTTTTCTAATTACCGCATGTGTCTCAAAGTGGTTACATGAGTCCTCAAAGTGGTAAATATTATATAAAATAGAACATGTATGAGAAATGTTAATGTCCATAGCTTTACCCGTCCTCATTTGCGTAATAAAGTTCTCCCTTGCACAAGAGTTGATAAAAAAAAATTAAAAAAAAATTAAAAACTCAACAAAGGAATAATGTTCAAGAAGTACAGACAAATTTAATTGCACAAAAATATTTAGCGAAAAACAGTTTATCCTACATAATTTCAATAGAATGTATGTTTACTTATTGAAGGGTACTCGTAGTTTTAATATTCCGCTGTGTAGTGAGAGTAATGAGTATGTTTACTTATTAAATTGTTATTTAGTTTAATTTGTAAACTCTTTGTAATTAATATGTGACTCTAAAGAACAAGTCTGTATTGATGTTGGTGAGTTCAATTTGCTTTATCGCTTAATTTTAATGAAGAATTTTCTTTGTATTTTCTTGTACTAGTTAAGTTACCGCGTTTCGGATTTGAATTTTTTTATTCGAAATTCGGGATGTGACATAATACCAGATGAACCGTTAAGGCTGATTGGTCTTTCTTTATTTTATATTATTACCGGATAAGCATTATGAAGAGTGGAGAATTCTTGGGTACCTTGGTGTTTGCCATACCCTCATTTTGTTAAATATTTTAGACCATTGGATTAGGAATATATCCAATTGTTCAAAATATTTAACAAATTGGTAACTTGTTTAGCCCTTAGCCTTTCTAATTATGCTACTCATTTTCAATAAGCAAAAATGTTAACACAAACTACTAATTGAATTGAAAACAATAAAGATAGTGAAAAAAATAAAGCCAATTAATATTTAATTATCAATTCATAATTCACAATTATGATTTTTCCTTTTTCAAAAAAAATTGAAAGAACCTTCTATCCTAAGTTCACCGAATTACTATTAGTTAAATAGTCTATACTACTAATTAATTTTATTATTAGTGAATTAATGTTTGATTAATGCTTGTTATTAATGGACAATTACACAATTGAAAATTATGTTTTTTCCTTTTAATGGAATAATTACTCAATGACTACATATTTTACCATAACTCGCAACTATTGGTGTAAAAGCGGTAACTTTTGTTCTGATTGTAGTAATTACTTCAAAAACTATACCATTTACAAGATTACCAACCATTTTACAATTCCGACAACATTTGTGTTGTGAAGATGGTAAAATTAAAATTAGACCAAAAGATATGTAAAAACTCAGTATTGTAAGGAGCTTCTCCACTTGATAATCAAGGTTCTAAATTTGATAAAAGTTGTCCAAATATGATATTTACATCTTTGACCACTCAATTACAAGAACCACAACAACTGTTGTCATAAGTCGTAATTATAGTTCAACTATGTGTAATTTATTATTTTGACAATACTTTTTACATGATTTTTAACAATATTACATATCAAGAAAGAGTGTGTTGTTAATATGGTAAATTTTATTTTTAAAAATGACACATGTCGATATTTAATTGGGTAACTTGTTGACCAGTTCAGTAGGTTTCCACTAAATTAATTTACTAAAAGTAAAAAAAATAAAAAAATAAGGGTATGACATACATCAAGGTACCCAAGACAACCCCTATGAAGAGTATAGGCCACTCAATAAAGGAATATATAATTCCTTGTGGATGTCTAATCTGTAAAGTAGGGTAACATCAACCATGGCTGCTTCCAGACTTTGGTATAATCTGTTATCATAAATTATGAGAATTTCATTTCAGTAGAGCGCGCACTTGAAAAACATTAGAATTCATTATAATCAAACATTAGGATGTTGGAGAAAAAAATTCTTAAAGAGTCGACAGAGTTAAGAAGTTGTAGTCTGATGGCAAATATCTGTGTAATAGATAAATAAGAATTCTATTTATAATGAGGTTCTTGAGGACCATGACATGCAGGGTTTATTAATATTATGATATGCATCATATACTTTTAAGTCTATATATGGATTGAAAAGGATATAAACAATGGGCATAAATTTTTCATTGCAACTTTCTTGTCTGAACATGGAACTCCCTACTTATTAATTAAGCTCACTATTGCTCTTTGTTCTTTGCTTTTCATTGAACATATACTCCAACAAAAGTCTTCATTTACATGTGTGCGCGCGGGTGAGTGTCTATGTGTGTGCGTGTGCGTGTGCGCGCGTGTGTGTATATATATATATATATATATATATATCAAATGAAATTAAATGGAACATAATTTATGACGGCTGCAATTTTAGCTTTTAATACAGTGCAATTTCTCTTTGGTGTTTATAGTGAAATATTCGCTCTTGGATTCAATGAAAATTTCATCCGGACATGGGAATATTATTTTGATTATTTTGCTGCTGGTTTCAAGTCATATACACTTGGAGATTACCAGGTAACTTTTATACTCAACACATTTTTCAAATTTCCATTGTTGGATAATATACACTTAATCTTGCATAACAATATACAGTACTATATACAATAATATGATCTTCGCTATATATGATATGATCTTCGCTATGATCTTTTTAAGTATTATGTGTGCCTGAGTCACACGTGCTTCAGATCACCCAATTTAAGTTATTAATTTGATGCAGATTGTGTTTTCACGTCCTGGTAATGCTCTCACATTCAACAATCCATATAAGGGTTTCCCTTCAGCATATTGATGATTATGCCCTATGAACTGCTAGGAAGAATAAGGCGCATAGTAAACACAGCTCCATTTGAATAAGTGATTACAAATCTACATATGCATTTGAGATGTATTATTGCTTAGATTGCTTGTCAAACATGTAAAGATTTCAAGTTTGAATAAAAGAAGCAAACAAAAAAAATGGAGTTCGAATAAATATTTGTGTGTAATTTAGTAAACTACATTTTATATAATGTTGGTGTGTTGTGTTTAAACTAAATGAAAACACTTTTTTCATAGAGAATTAACCGCTGATTACTAATGTGAGTAATGTCTTCCTAACAGTTTGGACCATCCCTTTAAAGAATTGTCACTAATGAATATGTGTATCCAATATATCTTCAATAGAAAAATGACACAAATTTTTGCAAGAATATATCCTTGCCCAAATTGGTGTTGTTGCTACTCTCTATGCGTCCTTCCACAATGTTAAGTTGGTTTTTTTCATAGAGAATTAACCGCTGATTACTAATGAATATGTGTATCCAATATATCTTCAATAGAAAAATGACACAAATATTTGCAAGAATATATCCTTGCCCAAATTGGTTTTGTTGCTACTCTCTATGCGTCCTTCCACAATGTTAAGTTGGTGTTGCCATCTACTGCTTTCTTTAGCGCAACGTCTTGTTGAATACATGCTTTACACAAAGCACAAACATTAATTACTTAGTTTAATTTGGTGATAAATACAATTAGCTAAACTGATGACATAAGTAGGGATACTTTGATAATTACCTTGTTTTATCCAAATATTAATCTATATGAATTCTGAGTTGGAGATGGTTCTTGTATTTTTTTTTTTTTTTTTTTTTTTA